>JAQIWO010000838.1:0-12062 GCA_034695405.1 Entomobrya muscorum | reverse complement strand
ATTTGTGATGCAACGATGAAAAACTGTTATTTATAAATAATTCGCCCTATAAATTCGTGCTAATTTTACCTACTATTAGTTTCGAGACGACATTTTTCTAACCTCACTTATTTACTTTCTTAAATTATCAAGATGTTCGATAGAAAAGCTACACTACGCTTGTTGAAGTTAGAAAACTTGACGTTAAATATATTAATGTTAGATAACAATTAGCTTTCAAAACACCGAATTCGTGTTTGTTATAAATTATCACCTGAATCAAATGATAATCGAAAGAAAATTGATGAATAAAAGTTTTCAACCCTTGAGTAATGGGACCCTCAAATGATGGTGTAGTGCGTAACTGGCATACGTTCCAATGACAAGAAATAATCAGAGTAAAATTCTGTATCAGAAGTTAGAATAAACAATAAAAAATTAGACCACCTTTTGAGCCTAAGGTGTCGAGTGCCGACCCCGACCTTACAAGGGTTGAGTCAAGTTGTTACACTAACTTGAAGTACATTTTTGTGTTGCATGACAAGTGTTATCGATTAATGTAATTTTTGTTTTTAAATATTTCTAGTAGTTTCCGAGATATAACCAACACAGACACTCGGAAAGACAGACATTCGCATAAAGCGGCTAACGCTACTAAATAATTCTTTAATATTCACACCAAAAAGGTTGCCCCATTCTTAAAAATACCAAGCCGATGGACTAAACGCTGTGGATTTATTCACAATAATTATTTGAAGTACAATTAATTACTATTTATAATATAATATTTTAATATTTCATATAGCATACAAAAGCTATCAACATTTAATTTGTTTGAAAAATTGCTTACATTTTATAATAATAAACATAAGAAATGTAAGTGACATTCACATCATTTCATAATCAGAATCAACAATACAAAATAAATTACTGCAAAACATCATTTGCACCTTTGTATTATAAAAATTCAAACATTCCCCTTTTTTATCCCCCTCTATTTGTTATATTATTTATTATAATTATAAACCTAGGTTTTACATCGTACCTTATTCGTACCCCCTCCATAGCTTAAATGCAAATAAATAAATCAAATAGTATTGCTAAAAGACATGTACTGATAAAATGGCTTGTAAAAGTACCCAAAAATACTTGATTTCAATTTTATACACCTTTTAAAGTGTAAGCAACATACGGTATTACTAGAAGCAAATGTGGATTAGATCCATAGTCTGACTACGTAAGAGGTACATAGTACAATTCAATGCCGAAAAATATTTCAATACAAGTCTTACCACAAAAAGCTCAAGCTAGTTTTAAAAATCAAATTGTTTTTGCTTTTCTTGTTAATACTATTATTATTTTGTACAACACTACAATCAAACTTAAAAAATATACCCGTCAACTCATAAGAGTGAACTGTGGAATCGTAAACAATGTTTATTTGGCAGGCTGTAATCTTTGAGTTGAATTGAAATTTTAACAACAAAACTTCACTTTGTTTAATATAATTCATTAGATCCATGTGGTAAAATCGCAAAGTTTGGCATTTTGCTCTGTATTTGAATAATGATTGCATTTTTTGCCACAAATTATTTTTCCCTAAAACTTTAAACTTAAAACTAGTAAAATTACTAAGTTAAATTGATATTCTAGTTTGAGTTTTAAAAAACTCCATTTCCAAAGGTACTTTGTCGTTTTTAGTGTTTCTGAATAGCGTATGCGTCATATTTTTGTTCTATTGTATAATGCGTAAAAGCTTGTCGTGCTTGATAATGTTTTCTAAGAAAAGGAGGTTTTCTGTTTCTTAAGGCGTAATATCAATGTATCAATTTTTATTTGTAACTGCCAGGCGTGGCGAGGATTAGGTGTCGACAAGGATAGAAATATTTTTGAAAATTTACTGCATACCAACGCAAGTAATTTGTAAATTTAAAATAAGAAAATGAATGTATTTAAAGAGCAAGTGTAAGAAACAATTTCCCAGTGGCCAAAAAATTGCAATTGTCAGATAGTAGTTCGACCAAATGCTTGGAGTTTGAGTCGATTTGGAAACGACGTGCAGGTATCGGCTGACTCACATCTAGTCTCTTGGTTGCCGTGTCCACAAAACTGAAAGTTAGTAGTTTGAAGTCCGAAGGATTCCAGATGGTCTGTGAGCATGTTCTGATTTTGGTGTCATGGAGGGCAACATCAGTAAGTTTGCTACGATACCAATAATTGTATAACAAATTAAGAACTTTGTAATAAATCGTAGAGTACGTGTAATGTTATGTTTTAGTGCAAAGTGCTTTTTGTCGGAAAACGTCTTTGGATAAAATAATTTATTTTTTGTTGTTGTAGAAAAGTCAAGTATTAATTTGTACATAGTATTTGAGACCTCCACTATGAACAGATCCTTTTTTTTTTACTTTCAGGTGGAGGGAAGAAATAGGATTAATACTTAATATTATTTATTTGCTGTTAGATAAAATCCGACTATATAACACGAAATTTCAAACAATATATTGTCTAAATCACCTTAGGCGAAATATGGGGCTAACAGCAAAGAAAAACTCCGGTTAAAGAAGTTTAGATATGGTGTCACTTGACGAGTAAGAAATGTACTATAATTTATTGCGACAATTGTTACAAGTGCATTTACCATCTACAAACGTAATCAAATATACAGAGAAATAAAAATATTGTCACATTATCACCTAACTAAAATTCATAGCTGATAAAAAAGTTCTTGCATTGATACTTTTATGCTTCCCACAGAAATCCAAACGCCAAATATTTACATAAAACTAGTAAGTTCAAAATCGTAATAGATTATTTTTGGACTTTAAGGTATATAATTAAGGAAACACAAAACATGCACGTAACAAGCAATGCCTGATATATCCTACATCGTATGGAAGAGCAATATTTTAAGCCTCCGGATTTTACAAATGCATCAAGATATCCCTTGAAAATTTTATGATTAACCTTAACAAGCGAACGGAACCAAGAATTTCATCACATTTTGAAGAGGTACGTTATGCAATATAAAGAATTGAAAATCACATGCATATGTACAGATATTAAATCTCATACAGATACAAAAGTTGTATAAAATCGTCAGTAATGTATGTTGTAGCGTGTCCGGGATTATAGCCAGCTGGATTTTGTCCAAGCAGAATTTGGCCACTCAGATTTTAGTCAACCTATATAACCTCTCATTGCAAACTTCTTCATGGCATGGTTTTTCCTGTAGCCTCGCTACTGCAGTGTTGAAAATTTTATTTTCGTTTCACTAAACCAGGTTTCCTATGTTTTCGTTTCCGAGTATTCATTTTACTTTGTTTTCGTTTAGCTTTTTTTTATCGGGCTAGATTCTTGGCTAGGTTATTCCCATTAATTTAAAATAAAGTAAAAAATAACGACATAGGCAGTTAACATTGCAATGAAAACAGGAAAACCCTAATTTTGAAACCAAAACACAGAGAAACTTATATTTTGAAACTAAACATAGACAACTTTTTTTATCAAACAAAAACCGCTCTTTAACATCGATTTATCCCATTCTCAGAACTTACAGTTGGAGAAAATATGTGGTGTAGGCTAAACCATGGGCTGTAAAATGCCTGACGAAGAAAACTGATCTAAAGTTATAAAACCAACAAACTGAACTTTAAATATTTTAGTGCATAGGAATGAATTTTGGTGCTTGTCCAATGTAGACAGCAGAGCTTCAGCATGTTTTTAATTTCAGATTAATATTCTTATTTAGTCGGAATTTGTGTGACTACTTTTTGCAATCAAACTCAAAATATTTTAACTAGAATAACGTGCTTGAAAGTTGCTGTAAGTTTGAAAATTAAATATATTTCAAACCTGCATATGTAAAGGGGTACATCGAAAATTGATCACTTAAAGATTGCATTAATTATTAGTAATTATTAGAAATATTTTTAATTGTTGACTATTATGTTCACAGTTCACACTTATATACTTTTGATTTAATTTTGAAATTTATTTGATCTTTAACAGTACTAATGTTGGAACATTGTGTAACTAAATCAGATAACCAATATTTCATGTCAATGATTTAATTTAAAGGTTTCACTTGCAGCTAACATGTAAACTTTCGGACAAAACGAAGAAAACCGTTTTTGAATATAAACATCTTGCTGTCACTGTGGATTTAACCATTCAAAAAGTAAATATTAGTGAAGATTGCAAATATGAATCTGATTGGCCATGAAGAACTTCCTCCTTTGGAAAATCCAGTTGTAGGTTACAAGCCTGCCATATTAAGTTATACAATTATATGTAATGTAACGGTAACTGTAATGATTTTGCTATTTGTTACAGATATTGGATGTGATTTTTGCCTTTTGCAGCATTGACGAGCTAAAGGTATGCCGGCAAGTTTCAAAGCTTTGGCAGAAAACTTCTCTGAGGTCATGGAACGCATCTGTTGTAGTTCACATCAATGACAGGAAACGCATGTCAGAATTCATTTTGTTTGTGCAGAATGAGAACAGTAATCACCTTCAGTCTCCTTTCGTCACTAACTATTATCTTGGGAAAGACTCATCAATATTCTGGGACCTGTGTGGATCCTCAATTACGACATTGGCTTTGCGTGGAATCGAGTTTCGATCTGCCAATGTTCTCCGAAATGTGATACTCGAAAGATGTCCAAAAATGAAGCACTTGACGCTGGACTTAAGTGAGATGAGCATGGTGGGTTTACATAGTGTTATAAAGGAAACGAATGAATACGTTGGACCTCATATTGGAGAACATCCACAACTAAAGTCATTAACTTTGATTGATGGGCGCGATAACCCACCTAGTGATAACTATCCCATTTGCTGGATGGACCTTTTAAGTTTCTTCCCACTGTTAGAGGTTAGTACTTTAAGTGTTAATTATGTATCATGCAAATAATAACTTGCACACTTAACCTCGTTTCTTTCAGTCCCTTCAAATAATTGGAGACTTAATAAACTGTGAAGGACTATTCAATTCTTTGACTCTTATTCGTGACCGAGAGCCCCTTAAACTGAAGCTTAAACACGTTCAAATGGACATGGGTTATAGTTGGATAGCTGGACCGTTTCTGTATCATGCACTTCAAGACTGCAGATTTCAGTTGGTCAGCTTACGAGTGGGATCAAATATCTTTGCTCAAATTTCAGAGTTTGAGAAAATTTTGAAAGTTCATGCGTCCTCACTAAAGAAACTTACTATAATTGGAGTAGGACATGTGACTCTAACCACTTCATTTCCCCTTCTTCCAACTCTTCAAGAACTCAGACTGGAATACTTTTCGTCCCGATTTACCACTAGCTTTTTAAAACTAACACCAAATCTTACAAAACTTCATATTGGCAGCTACAGAAATGTTCTTAATCATGTGGATGAGTCAGAGTTAGCTCATGTTAGCTTGAAAAAATGTAAAGAGCTTGAGATTTGGGGTGAATGTGGAAACCAAGAACAGTTTGCCGTAACCTTGAGACACTTAGCAATTTGGATGCCCTGTATAGAAACTCTAAAAATAAGTTGCCTAAGGAACCAGGGGTTTGCATTGGTTTGTGAGCAGTGGCCGAATTTGGTGTCATTGACAGTGTATTTAAGTGACGTGGATGACTCTGGAATAACTGGGTTGGATGCGGAGGACGTTGCAAGAATCAACGAGGAAGGATTTGCCGGAACCTGGAGACCAATCACAGTGCCAAGGGCAAACATCACTGCGCTCAAACGTGAGATACACTTCATACTGTTCCACCCCTCAGTTCATGTATTTTAAAAACCATTCTGTACCTTTTTGACAGGCTACTCTGTTGTAAATACTTTATTTTTATTTTTTTAGGTCTTCGCAGTGTCCACTTGACAGGCAATTGGCATACTGGAACTGACTTGGGCTGCTGCTCGGCGCTCGGCTCTTTGTGGAATTATGGAACTGCCCCTGCTACACCACTTGACTATTGATCGCTACGGGAATGGTGGAATTCAGGTTGGACTAACAATTTAGTAGTTTCTATTGATAAATGGATTCCATTCATGTTTCCAATCAGTGTAACCAATAGTTCTCTTTGCACTACCATTTTTCATCGAAATGAACCTAACTTATTTTTGTGTTTAAATGCTTACAGCCTCCAAACCCGATTCTATGGAATGCCGTCCGTAATCGTTTACAGTGAAAAATGGATGGATTGGACTCAAACTTGGATTTCTTCTAAAGAACAAATTAATTTATAACTGTGTCACTTGACGTTCGTGTGTCACTTTCACTTCAATCTCTTCTCTGTGTAGACATAAAATACTATGAATTCGAAAGCGTTTTCAAATCAAAATTGATTGTGTATCCATAATGATAAGTTGTAATTTGTGTTTCATTCTACTCTATAAATAAATATTACAAAGGTGGAAAAAAAAATTATTTTATTTGTGGAGTAACCTTTTTTTGCATTTTTATGGACAAACCGACTAACATTTTGTCGATTCATCTTGAACACCACTTGAAGCCTTGTCCCTCTTGCCTCCAGTTTTTTATAGCTACCTACCTATTTTGTTGTTGCCACTCTTCCAAGTTTAACTGTAAACAAGTAAAGTTAAACGAAAAAAGACGTAGAAATTACTGCATCTGTACTGAATTCCTTTTTTGCCATACTACGGTCCTCCCTATATCAGTGACCAATTCTCTGGTTCCCCGACAGAAAATTGGGTCCGTTCAGAACACTTAGCCTCACAATGTTTGAATACACACCCACTTTTCAAAAATGATTTTTTTTGTTTTACCCATTCCTATAGCCGTGCAGAATAAATGTAATCACTTTCAAAGTTTATTCCTTCCACCCCCTTTTTGAAGGTGAACGGCACCACTCTAACGTATGTATGTCATTGTGTATATGGCGATAATAGGCTAGATAAGATTGCAGGATAGTTGAGCTGTACTGTCTTTGTACTCGTTGAGTACACCGAGATTTTGAAGACAGTCTAAAGTTTGATAAGATTGCAGTACAGCTCCGGCTTTGTACTCGGGCGCATGGGCATTGTGAGAAACCAATGTAAATTGAATGGCGCGCCGCTCAAGTTGGGGCATTGTGAAGCAAGATGTCATAGAGCGAAGAGTACAATACACTGGCTTCAGCGGAGCTTCTTTGAGTACAAGTATACTCAGCTTTTGGATTCGTGGTTGTACTCATTTTGAAAATGAGTACAAAGATCATGAAGACAGTGCAACTATCTTGCAATCTTATCTAGTCTAATACATTCATGCGTTGCACACTTCCATTTTGAGACACATCCGCTGCTGATGGTTGGTAAACCATGGTATTTATTTTTACTACCTGACTGACTAGCATAAAAATGATGGCACATTCACATTTTTTAAAGCTAAGATTAAATTGTTATCAGTTTTATCGCGAACTTTCTGAATGCCTTACGTGCAGCGTTTCCCGTGTTCCAATTTACTCTTGAGGATAAAACTAAAGTCACCATGGCCAGGGAGGTTTTCGCAGCAGCGTTCGATTCCTGATCGGTGATAAAGAGTTCTGCTTCTGGATATGCGTCAACCACAACGACACTGGGGGTGTTGGCACTGGACGTGTGGATGGTGTTCATGTGGCAGCAATTACTAACTGAAAACGGGAGCCTGGAGTGGGTAGGGAGGACGGCAGTCCGACTGCTGGCTGACTGATTGCGGAGGAGGACACCTAACCAAGGAATTCTTGTGAAGTTGGAGAATACTCCTCCGTCTTTCTTTCTTAAGCTGGAAAGTTACCGTCTGAATGAGATGTCCACAAATACAATAATAAAAGCAATTCATCCTCTAGCATCTCCCCCTCATCCCACTCCGAATCCCACGAACCTTACTAATTAACATTTCTCAATTATCCGTAACTGACCTTGTCCACTCCTTTCCTCAATGAAATTTACTTTCTCCGTTTCTATGCTGTGTTGACTTTCCTAAACAATTTTATTTATTTTTGATGGATTGACATTTGTATCTGTGACATGCTCATATTTTTTGCTAGTTTCCATATCATTGTGTCGTGTGTAATGAGAATTGTGAACAGCTCAGTAGAGAGAGCAAGTGCATGCATGCAAAATGCAAGCCATCAGTACATACCCACCGTTCCAAAAGCCCCATAGAGCGAGGAGAGAAATGGCGCCAAATCTGGAGTTCAAAAATCTGATGTTTCCCTTCGCTGCGCTGCAGAGATTTTTTGTTTACATTTTTGTTTTGCATTGTTCCGGACTTGACTCTGCCTGCTCTGTGCTCTCCTCCTACTACTTTCATTATCTTCTTCTCATATTTCTTGATTGCCAAATAATTAGTTATCTTTTGTGTGAGGTGAGCAACTCAAGATAAATATTTGTTGAAAGCGTCAGTCTCGTAGTGTTTTTGTATAAAAAAAACGACGTATAATTAGTGGTGGTGAATATTTTCATTTGTCAATCGTACGTAATTGAAATTTAAGCAGTACATTGGTGTCTGAACTCACAAGTTTCATCGTGAACCTTGAACACGTGTCATCAGTGAATGTTGTAATACGAATTTAGTTGCACAACGAGTTGTAAATTGAAATAAGAAATTAATTTGGAGTTTACAGCCAGAGACAGACTGACAGGAACTCAACTTCATCATCTGCTCGTTGTTAATGGTTTTGTATTCAGGGCTTGCATCTGATTGTACGGCTAACAGTATTTAAATTTTTGGTAGGTTAAAGTGCGTGATTATGACTAAGTGGAAAGAATAAATGCACAATAACTTGGTTGTTTTTAGTTAACACATTAATTATTAAACCAGGAAAGTCGCAAAATTTTTATACTTTTTTTTAAATTACAGGTTCTGAGCCTGCAGCCGGACGGACGGAGGGCAAGGACAGAATTTGCTGGAGGATATCACATCACATTCAACAGCGACCTTAAAGGAGTGCCATCCTGACAAAGATGAATCCATTCCGTAGTAAAGAGCTTTCTCCTCTGGAGAACCCGGTGGTGAGTTGCCAATCATGAATCAGCAATCATTGATAGTGACGAGCTATAATTAATTTAATTAGAATTGAAAATTCAGACTTAATTGTTCCTCTGACTATCAATTAAAATAATTGATATTCGGTTTCGCTTCACAGGCAGAATAAAAGTTTACAGACGTGTGCAATGTGTAAATCTAGTTGGCGGAATTTGAACATGACATTTAATATTTTTTTTATTATCATCTTTGCACTTCTTGCAGGTGCTGGGTTTGGTGTTCGAGTACTGCAACTTCGAGGATCTTAAAATTTGTCGACAGGTTTCGAAGGTTTGGCGAGATAGTTCCCTGAAGACCTGGAGGTCCTCCGCCGTAGTTGTAATCGGAACTTGGGGGGAAAAGGGAAACAATATGCCAAACATGTCTGAGTTTCTGGAGCTGGTGCAAAATGAAAACAGCAATTTTCCAGGGTCTCCTTTTGTTACCAGTTATGTAATAAATGAAAATTCACAAGTCTTCTGGAACATATGCGGATCCTCAGTCAAAACCTTAACACTGCGTGGAATTGAGTTCCAATCGAAGGATGTTCTCCGAAATGTTATATTTGAGTGGTGCCCAAATCTAAACCACTTAGCTTTGGCTTTATATCGGAACGTGAAACTACCCGGAGTTACGAAGGAACCAACGGAGCTCCCTCAACTTCAGTTTGGAGAACAGAGGAAGCTAGAATCTCTAACTTTGGAGTACACGCCCGAGGAGACTTACGAGAGTTATCCTGTTTCTTGGATGGAACTGCTATGTTATTTCCCATCTCTTGAGGTTTGGTTGCCTACATCTGTATATTTAACACAATTGTAAAATAAATCATATTTTATCGAAAAGCCTCGCTTGAGCATATCGCGTGTTCTATTTCTTACAGACTTTAAAAATTGATGGGCATCTTCCAAACTGTGGTGGACTGTTCAAATCCTTAAACCTCATTCGTGAACGCGATCCTCGCAAACTAATGCTTAAGCATGTTGGTGTTACGAATTATTACTTCAGCCAATTTCCAGCTTCCCTGTTTCTTGCACTTCAAGATTCGAGACTGCAGCTTTCCCACTTGGAATTGGGTTATGTGTCCCCCGAAAACGCCATCCAAGTTCAAGAAATCCTGAGAATCCACGCATCCACACTTAAAAAGGTCTCTCTTAGGGGCGAAGACGAGCTGGTCGACCTCATAGACTGTTTTCCAACCTCTTCACGAACAGAGCTTGTAAATCTGGAAGAACTGAGTCTGGATTTTTCCGAGATTACCATAGAATGTTTCAAGTTCACTCCAAACATAAGAAAACTTGAGCTGGATTTCTGCCGTATTCTCAATGGTCGAACTCATGGGCCCGAAATTGCAGGTTTTAGTTTGGTTAGGTGCACAGAATTGGAAATCGTGGAGTCCTACGATCTTGGTGAACGCTTCAATGAGAACTTGAGAAGCCTTTCAAAGTTGCTGCCACATTTAGAAAAATTGACGATACCTTCCTTGGGAAACATAGGATTTGCGACGTTGTGCGAGAACTGCTCCAATTTGGTGTCATTGACGGTAGTTGGCAGTTACGTGGATGACTGTGGAGTAACAGGATTGGACTGGATGGACGTGGATAGGATCAACGAAGAAGGAGAGACCGGAACCTGGAAACCAATCACAGTTCCTAGGGCCAATATTACTGCGCTGAAACGTGCGACTCTCTTTGCACAACTATTCCCAAAATCAACTTTTTTTAATAAACCATCCGTGTTGCTTTTCTGATATACTATTTTTTACTCTAAATTTTGTTGTGTTGTTCTAGGTCTTCAAACATTTCACTTGACAGCCTCCCATACCGGACATGAATTAGGCGTCGCTTCAGCTCTTTGCGGTATCCTGCAGCTGCCTCAGTTGCGTCATTTGAAGATTGAACATTACGCGCCTGGAACGTACAGACTTGAGGTAGCAGTTAGCCCTTTGATGATATAAAAATATTTTCGTCAGTAACAGACACTTGCCAGCAAAAGTACTACATTTATGTGTACCTTGTTTTCAGCCGCAGAACCCTACTCTTTGGAAGACCTTCCATGATCGTTGGCCGTGAAGGTGGATGGAGATGAAAGTGAGCTGGTAGCGAAACCAAGTTCAGAATGGAGCGACACGTACTTCTTCAAGTCAAATGTATGTAGTTCGTCCTCTCAACCTTCGCCTCTTTCCGAGAAAACAAATAAATTACTGTGTCAACTAGTGTTGATATTCCACTTGCAACGGTTCTAATAGTCGTAAAAATAATACTGGATAAGAAGTTACAAATTCTAATACTTTTCTCTAATGTTAAATTGTAATTTGTTTTGTACATGCATATGAAAATAAATGCCAAAGAAACGTACATATCCCATTTTCTGGAGATAATTTTTTCTGCATGTTTATGGTCTAAACAAATACCACTAATAAATGTATACTACCATTTTTAAAGCTGAACAAAAGGCATTCCATGGGGACTTGAGTTAAGTGAAATGGGGCATGCTAGTGACTTGTAGTAAAAGAGTAGCCTTTTGACATATTCATAACTAGTAACTGGCCGAATTGATTTGAGTTTAGAATTTAATCCGGTAAATAAAAATGACGATGAAATAATAGAGCGAAATAACTCCAAAATTAGGGGAAAAAACAAATTGTACATAAATCAGAAATGTAATTTAAATTTAAACATTTGTTGTGATCTTGTTTATGTAAATACTAGACTGGGTGGAAGCCCGAATGAATCGGGCTTAAAACGTATTATCATTAGGCTAGCAAAGGGTGTTATGTCCATAAAAAATGAATCAAAATAAGTTTGAACTCGTTAAACATGTTCTAAGTTAAGTCCTAAATGTGTGATTCGCCCCCCTTGGGTTGCTGGTAAACTTGCCAACTATTATTACTATAAAGTGCAATCAAACTGCTTAATTGATTTATATTAATGATTTGCAACCTTTAAATGTTCAGAATATTCATTTGCTGGCAAATCCGTGAAGTTTGGAAAAATATAGTTCCCAATCAATTACTACTATATAGTGCAAGTTAATTGATTAATTTATTGATATTAATGATCAGCATCCTCTAAATGATTATAATATTCATTTTCCG
>JAQIWO010000837.1:0-12063 GCA_034695405.1 Entomobrya muscorum | reverse complement strand
CTCTACGAGTGGCGCGTTTTTGAGCTAGCTGAGAATCAAAACGAAAAGTGGGCGGGGTGGCTTTTGGCTATGAAGTCATACCTGCGTGATAAGTACAAAAATTCCCTAACCAAGAAACCTTTGGAGATTTGTCGATAAAATTAAAATGAAGCGTGATAACGGATATCCTCGTGTTTCTTATCGCGTTGCGCGAAAGGTAATGACGATAATAATAATAATACTAAAATAGTAAATAGTTATATATATTTATTTTCAAGGTAAAGTAAAGTCTTTGTAACGTAACTTTCAGTTTTACTGCGGATTTAAATTTTGCGACTTTTCAACGACTCAAAATGACATTCTTGATGCTCACCTCGAAACTACTCATTTTTGCGCGCTATGTGGCAGGGCATTTATGACGCTTTCACGACATATATGTAATGCTCCAAGAATCCAAGTCGGTGCAGGATTGTTTGCACCGGAAGACGTGGTAAATGAGTCGTTTCATATTATCGATCATGCACATTTGGGAGTAATCAGCGTGTTTCGATCAGTATTCCATACACTTTTTGTCTTCGTGTCTGATTCTATTGAAAGTGTGTTGGAAGATCTTAAATCTTTAATCAAAGTACATATTGCACATTTTAATGGAGTTAAGTTTTTACTTTCATTGTCAATTGATTTAATCGAGGTAAAGACAAATGAACTGAAGAATAAAAATTTTAATAGCCCCTACATTACTTGCAGTCATGAAAACTTTATAGAAGATGGAATAGTCTTTGCTACTGACTATATAATTAACACGCTTAATTTATACTGTGACAATGCGTCGGGGCACACTGTTTCAAAAATAAAGTGGTTAGATGTTAAAATTATCGAGTACAGACCAACTCGTCCAAAGGGTTATATTGAGCTTCCAAAAGAACTCAAGGGAAAGAAAGGTTTCATAAATATAAAATCCCATGCGGGAAACTGTTTTCAGTTATCAGTGTTGTGTGCACTCTATCGAGACGATATTCGTCTAAAAAAATATCCTCAAAAAACATACAAAAGCTTAGACCACAATAAAAGGGTCAGTCTTAAACGAAAGTGGGAGGATCCAAAGTCATACACTCATTTAATCGGCAAAGTAAAAAAAGACAAATTAATTGATTTTGGTGGATTTGAAAGGGATTTTCCAATTGAAAAGATTTGTGAGTTTGAGGCGAAAAATAACATTAGTGTAAACGTGTACCAATACAAAGAAAAACAAAAGGTTTTATACCCGCTAAAGATTACGTCTTATGACTATGAGAAGCACTGTGACTTGCTTCTCATTTCAAAATGTACATTGTCAAATGAATCAAGTCTACTAAATTTAAAAAAGAAAGGATTTGATTATCATTATGCTGTTATTTCGGACATCTCCTGTGCACTGAATGAGGAAGGCAGAACAAAAGGTGAAGTATGTAGGTGGTGCATTAAAATTATTAGATATGATTACGAGAAGCATAAGAAATATTGTAAATCTAAAAATGAAATAGGTTTCAAGTTTCCACCGATTAGTGCAACACACTATAGATTTAAAGATTTCCATATGACATACCCACATCCATTTAGGATTTATGTTGATTTGGAATGCTATAATGAGTTATTTGAAGAAGCCAAGCCTCGCGAAAATGTGCTTAGCTACACAAGAAAAGAAGCTAATCTAATAAGCTACGGATATATGGTACTACTGCTGGGACCTTCCAATCAGAAACTTTACTCCAAATTAATCGTGGGGCCCAACCCAATTGAGGATTTGTTTGAAGTTCTTATATTTCTTGGCGCAGCCGTACAAGATGTAATAAAGACTACTTGTCTTCCGTGCAACCCTAATGCAATGGAAAGATCTGTGCATTTCAATGCTGTCCATTGTCCTCTGTGTCTGTCTTTTTTTAGCGACAAATGCAAAAAAGTTTTCCATCATCATCATCTAAAATGGGATCATCCTATTGAAACGGTATTCTAAAATCAAAAATATATCATATAAGATCAAAGCTAAATTCAATCATTTATTTTAGATTTGCTCTAATTGCAACTTATTGCTGAGGAACCCTGTCAAGACACCTGTAATTTTGCATGGATTAACTAATTTTGATGGTCACCTTTTAATAAGTGCATTGAATAAAAAATGGATAAAGACTCTGGAAATCATACCAAAAAACAATCAGGCTTTTATATCATTTTCTGTGAATTCAAGTCTTCAGTTCATAGACAGTCTTCAATTTCTTAATGCACCTTTAGAAAAATTAGTGACACGACTCAAAACAAATGACGCTGTTGAAAATCGTAAGCGATTTAAACTTTTGTATGATGAATTTGAAGGGAAAGGAGATGTAAATTTTCTCCTTAGAAAACAGGTGTTCCCCCACTCGTTTATAACCCACCCTGATAAATTAAATCATGTCGGATTACCTACAAAATCAATTTTTTTTGACACTTTGCGAGAAGAGGACATATCAGATAGGGACTACGATCACGTGAAAATGGTTTTTTCTTCTTTTAAGTGCGAAACATTATGTGACTTGTTGGAAATATATCTGAAATGTGATGTTATCCTTCTCTGTTCAGTTTTTGAAGAGTATATAGATACCTGCATTAAAGACTATAAAATTAGTCCTCTTTATTCGTTAAGTCTAAGCGGATTTAGCTATAGCGCTGCAATGTTCCACAGTCGTAATCACGGAGGATTTGAGTATATGCGAGACATTTCGATGATAGACTTACTTGAGAAGAATATAACTGGAGGGATATCATTCGTTAATACAAAACTTGCCACCAGCTTTACCGAGAGACTCGGACATAAAAACGTTCCAGATAGTCAGAGGACCGAAATATTATCTGTTGATGGTACGGAGTAAATAAGTAAATAAGTATAAATAAGTTTGTAAATTTTAATGTGTAAGATAATTTTAATTATATTAACTCATTAATTAATTAATTAGGAAATTCCTTATATGGATTTTCGCTAATGCAGTATTTACCCTTTGGAGACTATGAGTGGTTAGAAAAGGAAAACATTTCGAATTGGGATTTGCGTTTTATGGAAGAAGACACAGGAACAGGATACTTATTTATTGTCAGCCTTCATGTCCCAAAAGAAATCCATGATCACACAAATGCATTTCCATTTTGCCCAACAAAAGGACGCGTGGTATTTGATGAGTTATCAGATTATCAAAAGCATTTATTAGACATGTACTCACCAAACTTATCTAATCCGCTGGAAAACCAAAAGCTCCTTCTCACCCTTCACGATAAAAACAACGTTGTAGTTTACTACAAACTTTTGAAACTATATTTGAGACACGGATTGGTTCTAAAAAAATTGCATGGGGGAATCAAATTTACAGAAAAGCCATACCTTAAAGATTTTATTGAATACAATATAAGCCTGAGAAATAGAGCCACAGATGAATTTAGCAAGGCAATAAGTAAGGGTGTGACGTGTAGCACGTTTGGAAAACTTTTAGCCGTTAGGCAAAATCTTAGTGTTGTCTGCTGTCAATCCAGAGTGAAAGCACTCAAACTAGCAGCAGAGCATAATTTTCAAAACCTAAAAATAATAAATAAGGATTTTACTCTGTTCTATATGAAGAAGAACGCCTCCCTCTTCAACAAGAATTACATTGCCGGTTGGATAGTATTAGAAATAGGTCGTCTAATGTTATATAAATATTGTTACGAGATAGTTTATCCTCAATTTGGGAAACGAGCTAGAATTATTATGTCAGACACTGACAGCGGAGTATTCATAATATCTGATCCTAGTCGTAGTTATATTTCTGACCTTAAGGCCATTGCAATGCACTTTGACTTCTCAAATTTACAAAGGTCACATATTCTATTCGATAATTCAAAAGCTGGACAGCCAGGGCTATTAAAAATTGTAAACGATAGAGTGTTAGAATTTGCTACAATCCGCCCCAAGATGTACTCATGTAAGTTTCAATGTGAAAAATGCCTTGGAGTGGTTGAGGATAACAATTGCTCTGCATGTAATAATGAAGAGTGTAGAGAGTTGAAAGGAAAAGGCATTCCGAAATTAGCACTTTCTAGAATAACACATGCATATCTAGTTAATTTAATTAAAAACGATTTGATTAAATACGTTGATTATCACAAAATCCAATCAGTGGATCATATGCTTTCCATTTTTGCATGCAGAAAACTTGGATTTCACTGCTTAGATCTTAAGCGCAATTGGTTTTCTAATTGTAACTACAGCTTAAGTTATGGTCACTATTTATTAAAAAATACGAGACGTATAAAATCGTTCACTGAAAAATATCCTCTTTAGTATGAAATTAGCCTTCTTAGGTGAGAGATTCAAGTATGGATTTTCCAGCAGTAAGCTTTAGATTACAATTTCCTTCCTCAGTACTAATAGTGGGGGCATCACAATCAGGTCAGAATAATAAATGCAATAACTACATCTTATATTTTAAATAATAATAACAATGTATATTTAATTTTTAATTTTTATTAAAGGGAAAACGTCGTTATGTTACGAAATAATTAAGCGTCGGGACGAGTTATTTAATGTAAAAATTGACAAAGTTCTGTTTCTCTATACGGAAGACCAAAAACTATACCGTGAAATTGAGAAAGATAAAGATGTAGTATTTAGTAAAGATCTCGATATAATAGATAATTACATTAACAGAAACCTAAAACTTTTAGTATTTCTTGATGACTTCTTATTAGAATTTTCTAAAGAACGTTGTGACTATATAACAGAAATCTACACAAGAAAAGCACATCATAATAATATGTGTGTTGTTACCAATTTGCAAACCCTTTATGCAAAAAATCTGCGCACTGTGGGTATCAATTGTTCTTACCTTATAGTTTTTAAAATGCTGAGAAACGTTGACTCTATTCTAACTTTAGCGAGACAAATGGCACCGCTTAATTCGAGGTGGATAATAAGCGCTTATATTGACTCGACAAGAGAAAAATATCATCATTTGTTGATAGACTTCCACCCAGCATCGGACAACAGGTTTAGATTCCGCAGTAATATATTTCCTGATAAAAATATGAAAATATACGCTCCAAAGAATGGAAAATATATGGGAGAGATATAGTTTTTTTAACAAACTACTTAACGCTGATAGTACTGGTAGAAAAAAACTTCTAAATAAAGCAACTGCTGAGGATTTGCGAGCATTAGTTGAGTGCATTGGTAACTGTAAGTGTTTAGGACTAAAGAAAACTGTTAGTAAATCGTTTTCAAATACTAATTTTACAAACAAAGGAGACGGTGCATTAAGGAAATTTTTTTTAAAGAAGGAAAGATTTCTCAAGCCGTTACTTGTATGTATTTTGATCAAATTATTTGAAGAATTGATGATGCTAATATACACGTTAGCTGAGATACATAATGGGTGATTTTGTAGATATTTATCGTGTGGTGCCAGAAAACGTTTTTAAACAAATTGAGAAATACATTGAAAATATTCCACATGTCCAAAGCAAGAGTAAAGTGTTTCCGGATAGTTTTGAAAAGTTGACTGGGATAACAAAGGAATACGTTGTATCTACTCTTCCACAAAAGTATAAAAAGAAAGTCGAGAAACTTTGGAATATATTAAAAAAGGCTAAACTTCCTTCATTTTTGGATAGCAAGGACATACTTTCTTGTACTATAAAGTATATCATATTAGGAATCGATAAGCCTGACAACTTTAACGAAGCGCTCCCGTATTTAGTGAAAATTAAGTACCCAAAGCTTTTAATTTCAAAGCAATTTACAAAAGACATTAATATTTTTAAAAAACGTAATGGAACCAACCGAAAATTATATTGAGAGACAATGGGCAAGACCGAGGGATGCAGGGGCTTTGTCTTCGCTTTATGGTTTTATGAAAAACAAAAAATTAAAAGATGTTAAAAAAATAAGAAAACTTCTCTTAACCATACGCGCATTTCAACTTCATGCTCCTTCCAGACGTAAATTTAAGCGTCGCACAGTTATCGTTAAAAGCTTAGATTACACATGGGCTGGGGATTTAATGGACTTGACTACTTTCAAATCATCAAACAAGAATTTTAAATTCGTTTTATGTTTGATTGATTGTTTTTCCCGCTATGCATTTACGATAAAGCTAAAGGACAAATCAGCAGATAGCCTTGTAAAAGCGTTTCATGAAATATTCAGGAAAACGAAACGCAGACCTAAGAGTTTATGGACCGACCAGGTATATAAATAAGGGATTTATTCTCATCTCTGCTCATTTTGAAATTAATTGCCAATCTAATATGATTAAATAGGGAACGGAATTTTACAATAGTAAAGTTAAGTCTCTTCTGGACGCCTACTCGATAACCCACTACTCAACATTCAGTAAATTAAAGGCGGTACAAGCTGAAAGGTAATAGTTATAATTTGAACAATAATGATCGTATACGTATTCATAGTATAAAAAGTTTCATTTTGCCCCAGATTCATTCGAACATTTAAAGACAAACTTTATCGTCATTTTACTAAAACTGGAAAGCAAAATTGGATTGATATTTATGAAGATATTACAACTAATATTAACTCCAGCTACAATCGATCAATAAAAACATCTCCAAAGCTTGTGAATAAAAAAAACGAAGATAAAATATTTGAAGTTCTTTATGGAGATTTAGCACAAGTGAAAATAGAACCCCCTAAGTTTAAAATTAATGATTTGGTCCGTATAAGTCGTTCAAAGTTTTTATTTGAGAAATCTGCTACAATTAACTGGACAGAACAAATTTTTAAAGTAGTAGAAATAATTCAGTCCATTCCAGTAAGAACTTATAAACTAGAGGATCTTAATGGGGAGACGCTACAAGGATCGTATTACGCACAGGAATTATTAAAAGTTGATCAAGTACCTTAATAATGGAGTCAGACAGTTTCGTTGTAGTTTTAAATTCCAATGACTCATATCATTTTTTTCCTAACAACACGTGTTCAGTATTTGCCAATAAATTGCACGAGGATAAAACATTGAATGATAGTTCTTGGGAAGTAGGACTCGCGGAACTCTTTTATGATTTTGTTCAGGATTCTGATGAGAATTTGCATGCAAGTAGTTCAGTTATAAGAAGTGGTAGTAGTACGAGTGATCTCATAAGCGAACTAGATATACCGGAAGCGGATAAGGTTATCATTATAAGTGAAAAGAAAGAGGATAAATTTGTATTCGTAAAAACTGGTACTGATGTGTCATCATTCATAGTTTACCTGAGTAACTTTTTTAAAAACAACAAAATAGACATCGTCTTCTCGGAAGTGTTAGAACCAGGAGATCCTCCTCTTATTTCATTTACGTTCAATGCTCATTTGGACTATCACACGTTAGAAATATCATCGTTGTTACAAAAAATACTCGGCTTTGAAGGACAAACATTTAAAACGGGAACTCATGAGGCAGAGCATACCTATAATAACTCTGTCTTCAGTGACACAACGTTTGAAGATAACGTTTATATAACGTTGACAAAATGGGAGAAAAATGCGGTTGTAATATCTCATCTTACAGAAAATTTATATGAAGATGTAATAATGGGGATAAGTCAAACGTTACGAATCCATAGACATAACGTTGGAATGACTGTAGACGCTGACAAGTTTTTTTTAATAGTTACGTTTTTTGATAAGCCTGGACAACTTAAGTTCATGCTTTCTCCTGGATTAAATAAATATTTAGGACTTCCAGTTTTTTTTGAGTTTTTTGAGTCCACTGCTATAATAATTCCAGAAATATATAGAAAACAGCTTATTCCTACTCCACCGCCTTCACCTCCCCCACCACCTCCACCACCTACTGCTAATATTAAAAAAATCTATTGCAGTACAAACATAGTAGAAAGTCAATATGTAGGAAGCCATGCATTACCGCTGTTGCGAGTCTTACAAAAAAAAGATACCCCCGAACATGTCATTTTTGATAAAATATTATATCTTCCTGTTATTTGCCCCTGCATAAGTGTGATTTATTTTAGTATGGTTTTGGACACTGGAGAGGTAGTAGCAAATAAAAGTAACTCACCAACAACTGCTATATTGCATTTTAGAAAACGATCCTTATGAGACGGGTAAAGTGTGACAGTGACACCTGCATTTTAGAAGGTATGGATGAGCCACAGCTGGGTGGTGGTACCAGTGGAACTTCTAATCCACTGTTGCAATCAACATCAGATTACGCTGTACCAATGTCAGAGATAAGAAGTGTAAGCAAAAAGAGTAGGAGCATTGGTAGACGTAAGCGTGCAAGAGTACAAAAAGGTGGAAGAAGGAAAAAACGAGGCATTCGTAAGGTGAAGGGGAAAGGAAGAAGACCTAAATCTCTTTTCAGGAAAACACAGTGCGGTAGTGGAAAACGAAAGAAACGGTCGCGAGTGCGTCGTTATTAAAATGGAGAAAAACGCTCAAAATATTATTTCTTCCATGACTGTAAAGTCAACACCTGTTTTTTCCTCTGCGTTAGACTTGAATACCTTACCAGGCACTGACGTGACAATAGCGTCTAGTGACTACCAGAAAATTTATAGTAACTTTTCGATTTCAAACGATTTTGCTCCCCTAGAATTTTCAATTGTTGGCAACTCAACGCATTATATCGACCTGGCATCAAGTTTCTTTTATCTAAAATTTAAATTAACTGACCTACAAGACAAGGATCTAACAACAGATAAACTCATTGCTCCAGTTGACGGTTTTTTCCATGCGTTCTGGGAATCGATTGAAATCTACGTAAATGGGGTGCAAATAAGCAAAGCAACAAGCATGTACCCCTACCGATCGTATTTGCAGAAATATTTGTCAAATGGTTACGAGCAAAAAAATACATTTTTAAGAAATGAGCTCTTTTACAGAGATACCTTAGTTGATACGTTCTCCCTCTCAAACAGTGGTTTTAAGAAACGCATGGAAATTGCACAAAAAGAATTCTCTTTGGTTGGAAAGTTGGTGGATGGATTTTTAAATCAACAACGGTTTATCATTCCCAACACGGACATTAAAATACGAATGAAAAAAACCAATAACAGGTTCTATTTAGATGGTACAGGTGCGACTGAATCCAGTTTGTTAAATGCTAAGATAAAGATTACAGAGGCATGTTTCTACTGCAAAAAAATTGTTATCAATCCAACAATACACCAAAAGTTCCAACAGCAGCTTATAAAGGGAGAAAGAGCGTTGTACCCAATGAAAACAGTAGACTTGAAAGCGTATACAGTTCTATCAGGAACAATGCGACATACCAGCGAAGTATTATTTTCCCAACAAATACCTGAAATTTTAATCGTTGCATTAGTAGACTCTGAAGGTTTCGTAGGATCGGAGAAAAAGTCTCCATTTAATTTTCGTAATTTTGGAATATCGTCTATAACGGTAACTGTTGACAGTGAAAGCGTTGTTTACAAAACGCTTGAGTGTGATTTTGAGAATAATGATTTTTTGGTAGCATATAATAATATGTTTGCTGCCTTAGGCTATGATCGACCAAACAATATTACAGCAGACGAGTTCAAAGACCAGTCTTGCTTCTTTGTTTTTAATTTGTTTTCCAATTTTGGAAATCGTTATCTTCCAGAAAGAACTGGTCAAGTTAAGATTCAAATTAATTTCCGCACTGCTCTGACAAAAGCAGCTTCAGTTATTGTTTATGGACAAATGCAAAATTTACTGTCAATCGACAGTCATAGGAATATATATTTAGACTATGCGTCATGAACGCCCTTCAAATTCAATATTTTTTAAAGTGTCTCACGCGAGGTAAAAACGTAGATTGCTACGTGATAGCCTCAAATGAATTTAACTTAATTGACTACAATAAGAAAAACGTAATCATAATTTCTAATATTATGCCACGTGGCCACTCAGGAATTCATTGGGTTTTCTTTTGGATTGAAAAAAAACGCAGTAAAACTGAAGTTACATACATTGATTCTTACGGGTTAAACCTTGAAAGTTATAAAATGAGTGTACCATTTGAAATACAACATATTAATTCCATTTCTTTTCAAGCAGATGACTCCAGCCTATGCGCTGCTTACTGCCTATTTTTTTCTTTCCTCAAACTAAAAAAGTGTTCCTTGAAAGACATTCAAAACGTTTTCTCAAAAAACCATATAAAAAACGACAAAAAAATTATTTCGTTCTACAATCGTTTATTTTCTCTCTGTTCTAAAAAAGTTTGCAACGTTTTGCACGAGTGCATTTGCAAAAAAGATGTTATAAATTTTATTCAGTAGTATATATATAAGAACAGTCTGCTAGATTTTTCATATTATTAGTTATCTTCCGAACACCAAGCACGTTCAACACCAAAATCTCCAAAATGGCAGAAAACATCTCCAACTTGACACCTGAAAAACCCAAAGTGTACTTTGATAAGCTTTTTAAAAAGAGCTATGCTTCATGTGCAACTTTGATATCAAAATCTCAAAAATGGAGTGTAAACTCCAATTTGGACTCGAATATTTATTTGATTCCAAAAACCTTCCAACATTTGGACAAAAGACGACCATGCAGCAACAATCTTCATGAATGGAGAGCTTATGCAGACGGGCTCGAAATCGTGGTTTCAGACTGGATGTATGAGATGGGAAGAATGTACGAGAAAGGAGAGACTCAAACATTGGATAACCCTGCTGCACTACAACAACACATAATCATAACAATTACAGCTCTTCTAAACTTACAACATCAGTTTCCTGCAATGGTTGAGGAAGCAGAACAAATTCACCAGAAACTATCAAACAAGGGCACCATTGGCTTGATAGTTTCCGTTCTACCTGATATTGCTGGACTTGGAGAATCGACCAAGAAAGTAATTAATTGCTATCCGGAAGCATTTTTAAGTTTCTTGCTTTAGTAGAATGACGAAAAACTTAGTTTGGAAACAAGCTGCACAAAATTCCTGCGTGACCATAACGTCGTTGACCGGATAAGCAGTGAGGATGACGTAAGTACTTCGGCATACGTACTTACTGAGGTCGATGACGTGACCGACTAACTTACAATAATGACAAGCAGAACTCCTAGCTGCGATGTACCTGCTGTGCTTAAGTGCTCAAGCCTGCGAAAAATTTCCTCGCCGCGGCTACCCGAAATAGGAGTCAAAAGGAGGGTTTTGTTGATACAAGAAATAAAATATAAAATCATGCCACAGATAGAATTTTATGCCTTATGTGTGATTTAAAATTAAATGCAATTAGGCGAAAACGTCAAAGACTTGGTGAGGTAAGCATGAGAGCGCGCATACCTGCGTGATGCTCATGTGTGTGTTTCTCTCTTTGTCATTCCAGTCCTTAGGTTTTGTTTGCTAATTTGCCGATCGTAGTTGAGGTGCGTAACCGGCTAGTTAGTCACAAGGAGAGTTGGTCACAGGTATCCAAATGGTCACACGGAATATTGGTCATACTGAAGCTTGGTCAAACGGAAACTTAGTCACAGCGAATTATGGTGACCATCTAAGTTTGGTCACGTAAATATTCATTGCTCCAAAAAAGTTCAACAATCGGAATCAACATTACAAAAACATCATAGGAAGATAACTCATCCAGCGGAGGGTATTTCCCATCTACCTTGGAACAGGTGTTCCAAGGTGGTTTTACATCCTGTTACAGGTCTGTTGGAACTACACCCGCTTCCGTAACAACAAAACTGACCTTACCCAAGCTTTTTTCATTGTTTCCAATTTCATTCATTCGTGAAAAACGCAACCTGGTACGCTCATCCCTTCTCTAATCATTGTTAAATTTAAAAAAACTTTCCATTCTTTAAAAAGTAATTCCCCATTCAGAGGAATAACACGATTCACCACTCTAACAAACAGCTCAATATTCATCAAAAAATTCATACAAACACAGCTGCCACCTACCCAAGTATTTCATATAAGAAAAAAGGAAACAAAGTACTCATTTCCCTTCTTGGGGCATTGAGCAAAAGGGATACTCCTGAAGTCTCCCAAAACAAAATACGCACAAAAAACTTGTGCGTGTTCTGGCATTTTTCTTTAAGAAAGTGCTTTATTATTGATCCTCATATCAATGCACTGAAGCGTTTTCCAC
>JAQIWO010000836.1:0-12068 GCA_034695405.1 Entomobrya muscorum | reverse complement strand
AAAATTTCCTGTTAATTTATTTTATCAAGGTGAATAAACCAGTGTGTAAGTCACATTTTGTTTTCAAAAAAGCGTTTTAAATTCGCTTTAAAAAGTAAAATAAAAAACGGGTAGCAAACAATTTGAAACTAGTTCAAGAAATTTTCAAATACACGAAGGATGCCAACAGGGTGTTTCGTTTCATGTTGGAATAGAACTGATTCAAAGGTCCTTGAAAGGAGTAGTCACTTCATATTTCCCCGAATAGGACCGTCATCTGTCGTGTTGATGTTCATGATTTTAATGATGATGGACTTTGACCATATATCTGAGGAAATGACTCATATGCAGGCCATTTATGGTCATTGCATTGGTCAAATCAGCTGAAACGTTTCAAAGTTTCAAACTGTATGTCTTTGGGAATAATTACTGCAGACCTGTAAAATTACTTTTTGCTAACTTAATCAATGGGATATTTAGAATCTAGGTCACTCCCATCAATTAACTAAGCTTTCATTTAATGTTTCATTTGAGAGCATACAAGCAGCTAGTCCGGTCTGAAAAAAGTGACGGCAGTTATGATAATTTTTACAATAAAAATATCACCATTTAAAACACTACTGGCGAGAGCAAGAATACCGAATTCCAAACTATTACGTCTTCTTTTTTTGAAGAATGTCTAGCCATTCTTATTTTTGTTCTAACCTGTGGCAACTGACACGTTCTTTGCACAAACATGATATGAATACCTAAGTATTTACGATAAGTTGCCACTACACACATCATGCACTCTTTCCGTACTTTCAGTTTTCACCTGTCTCGCAAATGATGCACCTACAGTTTTGACACGACGAAGTAACACTTACAGAGGTATATCATAAATGGGGATAGTAACGAAAGTGAATTAACGCTACTGAATGATGTGTTTGTCACACGAGAAGTAAGAACGTGTACAATTTTTAATGTGACAAAGAATGAAAGTACCAGCGGCACCCGTTAAAACTGAAAAAAGCGAAATAACTAAATTCCATTTGTGACTTAGCTCTCCTAGGCAGACATCATGGCCGCGTTTTCATTGCATGGATTCTCCTTTTACGGACATTTTAGGAGAACAACCATGTGGATAGTTTATTTCAGTGTGTTAGGAATATACTTTGATGGTTTTAACTGTGCCAAACTTACGAATATTGCTAAAGATAAAGATTTTCGGAACCTTGATACTGAGAATAATAATGATACGTTGTCTCATCGTCAACTTTATTCTGTGGAACAGATTCTTGCCGCGAATAATCCAATAAACCCATACATACATACTCCATCATTTGGATTTCCATTTTATCAAAATTTGCAACAATTTGCTCCTGCGGAACCTATTGGTAGTAGTGACACTGGCCCTCCACCTTCTACCAGCCAGAAAAAGAGGATTAAAGTGAAAAACAATCCGGACGGTGAAGCGGATGAAAGTTTGCCAAAAGTTTCCGCAGAGGATTTGTCTAGTGACATTGTGAAGAAGACAAGTACGAAGACCAAACAGAAAAAGGAGAAACGAAAAAAAGAAAAATTGCAGCAAGAAGGGAATGAGTTGGAGAAAGTGGAAAGTAAAACAGTTGGGGATGAAGGGACAGAGAGGGGGTGCCCGGTATACAAAATCAATTTTATCTAAAAGCTTACTATTAATTCTAATGATTATGGGGTAATGATAAATTATTTCGTGATGGATCCATAGGCTTGTGTAAGTGGAACCTGTGATGCTCTGCTGGACCCCAGTACTAACATTTCCGGAATTCCGGTGATTCAGATACTTGTAGCATTGGTTGTTGGTGCCTTTTGGGCAGCAATCTTCGCTTTCATACTGCACAATTTCATAGAATACAAGTAATGTTTTCTTTGAATGACATAAAGCAACAATGTAATATTATGCACTTAAGTTTCATGTTCTCTTTAACAAACATAATGTCGAAATTGTTAACGTTTTTAGGGAGGAAGGAGGAGGTGGAGGATATGGATACGGGGAATCCCCAACGCCCGAATATGGAGCGCCCACAAGCCAATATGGAGCACCGCAGTCCGAATACGGAGCTCCTCCTACAGGATACAGCACTAACAATAGAATATCTTACGGTAATGGTTACGGAAGACGCTCTCAAGGTTTTACATTCAACGATATGTCCAATCGGGTCTGGGACGCTATTGATAAATTTATTAGCAAGTATGACAATTAAGAGTCACAGTTCAGTTCAACCCTATATTCAATAAATTATTTTGTATTATTTATTTATTTATTTCTAATAAAATTCGCAACGCGACAATTAAAACTAGTTATTATGATTCATTTGGATCGTCAACATACTAATTTTCATGCCTCCGGCTATTCGGTTTTAAGCATGCCAATATCAAAAAAATTCTATACTGTGATAAAACTATGAAAACTGAGGAGCGAGCATTTTTTCAGGGAGCATACTAGCAAAAACGAATTAATTATACAGCAGCAAGTACAAGCATATTATAACGGTAACATTAACGGTTTGAAATGACTAAAAACAAAAAAAAAATGTGAACTTTTCTGTCGTCGCACCAAAAGCATTAATTAGCCTACTTATTACTCATGCAAATCTCCACTAGTTTATACGACTAGAGTCTCGTTACAGCGTTTAATTGCAAGTTAATGTAAAACTAACTTCTTATAATGGAGGCTATATTTTTTGCGAAGGAGGAGGTGAATGAACAAACAAAGTTACTTCGTGTCAAGTAGTTAGTTTAGTTCGATTCATTGAATACGGCTGATTTACTTTGAGCGTTCATGGAAAGCATTCCTATAGGCTAGTGGAGAGATAATACTTGGTAGATCTATTTCAACCCACTGAAGTTTCTTTATCGTAGCATTTCTGTCTCTAAGTCTGTTACAACAATGAGAACTGTCAGAGTGTTTTTTCTTTTCCTGTCAGTGTTACAGTTCATATTTTTCCTGAAACTGGTTGAATATGTTCGTGGTGAGGAAATTCAAACTTCAAAAATCGATTCACAAGGAGCAACATTCACTCCTATCTCAAGTGAATATTATGAACAAAGTCGGGGAATGTTCATTGCACCCAATATAAAACGAAAAAAGTTGTGGAACGATGGAAAAAGTACGAATTCGTCTCAAACAAACGGAAGCATTATCAATTCTGAAGGGGTCAAAGCCGCAGAAGTTCCATTGAGCAACGGGAGCCAACCCATCGTTCAAACTAAACGAGAACAATATGAGAAGGAAGTTGCAAGATTGTGCCCGGTGAGATTTTTCTTATGGTATTTTTGCCCACTCGACATGCCCTTTTTACGATTATTCTTCCCAAAAGAAATGCGAGATATTTATCAAGAATCTCTGGCAAAGAAGAGCAATTTGACAAATGATACTCAATAAAATTCATACTAAAATATTTAAAAATTCAATGCGGAACTGTATTTACATCTTTTATTTAATTTGGTGATCTAACATACTCCTGAGTGTATTCATTGGTGATTTATTAGAATTTACATTGAGGTTATTTCCCCCTCCTCTTAGGCTTGTGAAAACAATCAGTGTGCATCTGCATCCATCGGCCCGATTGCTGCCGGATTTCCAATCGTACCAGTTATAATAGCCGTAATTACTGGAGTTGCATGGTTCATTCTTTTTCTAATAGCTTGGATTTTTCATACCAGGCCGAATACAAAAGGGCAACAGTAAGCACCACTTCCAAATCAGCTTAAAACCTCAATACATATTAAAAATGTAGCTTACTGACTTGATACATCGCCTTAAACAATTTCCATTAATACCTAACAGATCTGGAGGGTATGACGAAGGTGGATACGGGTCGCCACAACCCGAATACGGACCCGCTACTGAAAAACCCTCAATTTTTGACCATTTTCTAAAGCCAAATGATCGTTCTTTACAGTCGTACACACTCCTTCATAACGTGTTAGATTCTATTGGGAAATTAAGCGATCTATACAACAGCTATTGAGTTCCTATTCAAACTAAATAAATGGCTACTCACACGACGGAGTTCGTATACGATACATTTTTTTATTTAATTTTGAAATTTTATAAATTAATTTAAGTAAATTATACAATAACTCTACTGCTATGCAATACCAGGAATTAAATTTTACTTATTTCCCGTCGCATTCACCTACGATAAATCCCGCATCTTCACATATCTTCTCACAGCATTACTGTAGCCTTCTTTAAACCTAAAATATACTGCAATATTGTCTTCTGCAAACAAAGAAGTAAATGGTTCACGTTAGACATTTTATTGAATTTAAACGTATGATGAGATATTATAAATTGCACCACTTACTGTTCTTTTTAGTATCAACTTCAAGGGAGATTTCGGCTGATTGTATAATTGGTCTACCAAAGAAATCTCTAGCTACACTAATAGGAGTTTTACTAAACACTTCAAGAGCCTGAAATATCAATAATATATTATGTATTAATTGTTTTGGATTGTTATGCATAATATTATGGGTTACTCTTTTAAGTCAATCAATATCAACAAACGTGATAATACCTTAGACTTTGGAACATGAGACTTGGGCGTTTGAGGCTGTTTAAAAGTTTCCTTTTGAACGATTTCTGGAATCATGTCGTTCCTCCTTAGTTTTTCTGTTTCAATTTCTCTTGCGACAAGTTGTTTGATGGCATAGGGAAAGGGTTTCTTGCTGACTGCAGCATCTTGCAACTTAAATTTTACGAAGTCCTCCAAGTCACTAAAAGTCAAAGAGTTGATACAATATTTATAAATACATCTATAGGGTGAACAAAGCTCATGTGAAAATAAGGATTGTTTATTAAACGTAAGCAATTTTGATAATTACGGTTCAAGTTTGAAAAAATATGCTCCGGTCTCTAGATTTCTTGATTGAGTGTAGGACAAATTATACGTCAGCATAACTTCAACTACATTTTTCAAAGTATCTCTCTCCCTCTGTGTCCATATTTGCGTAGGAACTGGTCTTATATTACAGGGCTGTATTATATTGAGTACAGCAGGGTATACGTCAGTTACCAGCATGTACGGATCCAGGAATCGCGCTGCCGCCGGAGCCGTTTCACTGATTTGTGATTTTACGGTCTGCTGAAATTTTGGACGTTTGGATGACAACTACAGGTACAATTAAAATCAGAATCATTAGCAATTTGGCAATAGGGGAGTTTACAGGGAATGCGTTATCGCTGTATTCACTTACTTCTTGGGAAGGAAACTGTATTCTTATAGTGTTTTTCCTAGCGTACAAAAAATGGGCCATAACGAAAAACATTGGTAAATATCCATACATCGCGTAAGTCTGAGTTCTTTCTACATATCCTCTAATGTCCTCAAACCAAGTAGCCCATTCCAAACCTTCTATTACCTTCAAAATCAAATTCGACATTAGTAACATGCAAGTATTTATTACTCACAAGCGGAGCAGCTTCACAAATTTTACCGAGGGAGTAACACATAACTTACTGATTGCAGATAAGAATCTCTGAATTGAACATTAAGATAGTTTTCCAGGACTCCTCCAAGTAGTTTATCATACTCTCCAAAATTTTGGACTAATGTAAGTATGTTCCAAAATCTCTTATCTGGTTTCGACGGATCCGTCTGTGCATCCTGATACCTTTTCCTAATAATTTTTTTCAGGATTTAAACAGCGTGATTGTAAAAACGGTTAAAATACACACATATGAATCATATATGATGGTAATGTTACTTACTCAGGAGGTAGTGCAAAAATATCTCCCCAAACGGAAAAAATTCCTTTTGATTTATCCTTGACTCCAATCTGCGAAAAGATGGCATCCTTGGCAGTATATCGCTTCAACTTCAGGAACTGAAGTGTTGAAAGGCATGACCGAATATCACATTCCGATTTTTGACAAATGCTTTGAATTGTATTTGAATCCAAGTACAGCTTCTCTCGGTTTATCACATGATTAAGTCTCTCCACTAAACTGTTAAATACAAACAATTAAAAACATAAAACTCATTTTTGACTTCATAATTCATGTTATTCATAATTGCAGCGCAAATAATCAGTGTTGAGCATACCGAGGTACAGAGACAGACGGGAATTGAATTACGAAAGCATGCTTCCTCAAAACCTTCAACGACGGTGCGTACAGATCATTGCAAATACATACGACTGGCCTTCTGAGGAACTTTTTAGCCTTTTTCTTTCCACTTTCAGTAGCATTTCCAGTCATTAACTCAACCAATACATTAACTGAAGCCTGTAACAAAATGAAAATAAACGTCTTGTGCTGCATGTCATGTGAATAAAAATGAAATTTTAAATCCCTAACAGTAATGTCAACCATATTAATTTCTTACCAGAGGAGCTCCGTCGATTTCGTCTATTATCAAGCAGTTAGGTCTCCCGTCCTGAAACATCTCTGATCGACTTTGCGTGACATCATCCAATACTTTACGAAATATCTCTATAGATCTGTCGTCGCTGGCATTTACTTCTCTGATATTATACCCTGCATTGATATCGTCAAGCACATATAGTCAGGCGTCAGACGTATACTTAATATAACATCATTGATGAAATTAAGTTTTGAAAAGAAATGCTCAAGAATTTTTTTAACAATAACTGCGTGTTTGGCAACAATATGTGCACAGGTCGTTTTACCCAGCCCAGGGTCTCCAGAGAGCAAGGCAACTTTCATTAAAGGTCGACCACCCTCATCATACTCCTCAGTCGATGGTAGGTAAGATTTCTTGTGAAATTTTTCCTCCTTCTCTTTTTCTGCAGCTTCTATATTTCGTCCAAGCAAATTAGCAAATACATTAACCACTACATTCTGACTATAACATTTATTCAGTGTTTACACATAGACAAGTCCGTAAAATATTATACATACTTCAGCACTTCGTCATATTGACACTTTACTCACCTAGTTTAGAGTACTTTTGCCTTGTTGCCTTCACTTTAGCAAGATAATCCATTCCAAAAACAGATTTATCCCATAATTTAATCCAATGCAAGAGGGCAGAATTAACAGCCTAAGAATATAATGTAAAATGTTACCTTAATATTTGCATTACATAAAGAGCTCATAATAAACAAAGATTGAAAGTCTAATTTTTTTAATCACTGATAATACGGATACTTATGTAACAAATGCAGGTTTATCGTAAGGTCACCTCTTGGCTTAGTAAATCCAGAAAGGATCTAGGTTTGTATTTCTCGACCCAAAGACAATCGGGTGATTCAATAGCCTTGTTTTCCTTGTTATCATCATTAATGGTTGTTGATTCCACACTAATTGCGACAGCTTTAGCTAGCTCCTTGTGAAACTTGTCCTTCTACAAAACAATATACATAGGATAGGAAGCACCATGCTTTTATTTACATCAGTTTTATTTATTTAAATGGTTCATTATTTCGTTCAATATTTGCCTTACCAGTATTCTAGCGTCACTCTTAACAAGATCCCAATTGTTAATCAAAGTCCTCTTTGAAAGACCCGACACCAGCGTCGTAGTCGTTTCAGCTTCAACTTCTTTACTGACATCTTTGAAACGTAGATACAATCTGGAGCCATCCTCACAAGTTATCGGCAAATATGGAATATCATTAGGAATACGTTTGAGGACCCTTCGAAACCGAACCGTTTCATTTGGTAACTCAGCTGGAGCTGCAATGTTTCCAGAAGTAAAACTAGTTGATGGAACGTGGGCATCTCTGGTTCTGAATTTGGACGTTTTTAGTACATGGTCAGTATCATCCGAAGAAATGGTGCTTTCAAAAACGACTTCTGAAGTACCGCTAACGCCTTTAGAGTTCACAATGACAGGATCTTTTTCGCCATCTTGCTGTACACTTTGCAGAATGTTAGGACTTTTTACACGCTGCCTTTTGGAAGTTCTTGTTGTAGGAACTTCAATGTCAACTGAAATAGATAAGTATAATGAATTAGTCACTGATTTCACGTAAGATTCGCTTTTAATTTCCAGGCAGCTAAAACCATACTCGATCCGGAGCGTTTCCGTCCACTTTTCACAGATTCCAGTTCTTCCTCGCCACCATAAGAGAGTGGCTCCATAAGATCAAAATCTAATAAATCATCCATTATAATCAACTGAGCTTGACCTAAGAGTTCAAACGTTCAAGTCGGGATAATAAAAGCGACAAACTCAGGTTTAACTGGTCGACTTTGACTGATGACTGCACGTTTTTACTTATCAGATCACTTCAGATTTTAAAAGTATATTTTTCTCACGCACGTGTACTCAGACTAACACTACACTCCTATAACACACGACTACATTAATTACCTGACTAACGACAATAGTAACATAATATATTTAAATATTTTTGATTCAAAGACCACATGATAAGCCACATCTGATATTTTACCAGAAATGATTCTTTCTGTAGTCTTTTCAGGAATTGCAGATTGTTGTTGTTTTTGACATCACATCATATCTAGCTAGACCCACTACTATCTAGCCAGTCTGTGAAGAGAAATGAATCCCGCGTCCGCGTGTTTTCTGAACAAAGAACTACTCCTGCCAGCATACATGCGACTGATGCAACATGTAATTATCCACCATACAACTCCTACTTTTGACTTTTGGATGTTCTGCTGTTCTGATCAGTGTTAACCAGCGTTTATATCAATGCATTGCAAGTAGTTTCTATCCTATTTTTCGATATGGATTCACTTAAAAATGCATGCTTAAAAAATCAGTATTTAAATACGTTCAATCAATTTTCCGTATCATTTCGAATTTCAATTAAGCAATAATTGTCGCTCGTTTAATGGAGGATCAGTGATTATTGTCGTCATAATTAAGTATGCATACTTCAAACATGCTGTGCTATAATTCGATATCACGCTACATGGTCCGTCTGTCAGTACACAATTGACACTTGACAGTAGTATTAATTAAAAGCGTAGCACACGTAGACATGATTGTTTAGTTGAAGAAGCGATGATGATGTTACAGAAATATTTAATTTTTCAGTTTAATTTAGATTTTGAAGCAATTAAAATGGACATTCACACTTTGTATTCATTCATGTTACTCAAATATTGGTGATGTATTAGTTTACACATGACGATTATATGGGCGAAGAAAGATTCCGATTCCAGTGATGGGAAATTTGTGTTGCAAAATTTCAGATTTCTTGTAATCGGTAATTTGATGAAAAATATAGCATTTAAAATAAATGAAAATTTGTACTATCGCTTCCGAAACACGTATATGCTTAATCGCTTCAATTTTCTTTAGAAACGTCAAACGTAACGTTGAACGTGGTTTAAAGAACGGGTGGAAATTTAATCTATCATTATGGTTTTCCTTCGTAGTGCATACATTACAACTTACAATTCGAAACTGTGTATGTCTCCCAAAATAAGTTAAAATAGTCATACGAAAGCATAGGTAGTTAAAAATCTTAAGGTATCCTTATAATTTACTAAAATATCGTTTGAACTTTGTTCAAGTGTTCATCTTTCATCTATTTGTTTCATTATGCTTCAGTTCAGTAAATCATTAGGTGACTTGAGAAGCTCAAAAAGGATGCAAGCAAACATAATATTTTACTTCGTTCAAAAACACGACCTCGTTTAGGTTTCGTAGGTTGTAAACCGACTCATTCATAAAATACATACCGAGATAAGTAATTATTGTAATGTAACTGATTTAAAAAGTAGGTGAACTAATGCGTGAAAGGATCTTCATGTGCTAAAGTGGAAATGACAGAAGAAAACCGAATGACAGTTAGTAGATGGTATGGTCGTATGGTGCATTGCATGCATATTTATAAGCCAAAAATTCATTTTCATTCTTGACAGATTTGTCATGTCATCAGTTAAAGCCTTGGTTAGTTTGCTGTCTAAAGTAAATCGGTATTTTTATGGTACAATTTTTTAAGGCGTTGGTGTATTCAATTTCACCAGATTACTGCTAATTGCACTAATTCTACTCTACATAACCAACGTGTGCAGAATGCATAATTGGGGTATTGTGAGAAGTTAGTAAGTTCCATTCCACAAGATCGCACAGCTTGCGTTTGAGTTCATAGGATCATTAAAAACATACACATACATCTTGCCCTGACACCTCTGAATCCTTCCAGGAATAAAGCTCTGGGTATTTTATTTAAAATGAATATCACAGATTTTAATGATCTTCTGCTTTCAAGGGCACTGCCCTTATTCAATCATACCGCAGTGTGGTTGTATACTTTCCAAGACTTTTTCAAACCTGTAAGTTTATTTAAAAAAATAATACTAATTACTTGTACTCATTATTGAGCAATATGCCTAATATGTCTAATGTGAATTAAATTGGTGAGTGTTTTAGGGTCCTCAAGACGTCCTCCAGTCAACACTTCCGTTTTATGAACTTGCAATTATTTGTATAGGCTTTACCGTTTTCACAGTCTTGTTCATATACCTCTGGAAAATGGTTTACTTCTTAGTTGATGATACATACGCTACTCCTTAGTAAGTCAAGTGAAATAGGTGGACTTTAACTTTCTTACATTGAAATACAATTGTTTAAAATACGCATAAGACATTAGTTGTGTTCTCAAACATGTGATTTGTTGATTTATCCACTAATTTTTAATTTGTAGTGGAACGGCACCGCCCTATGAATGGAGAAACTTGGATCTGAGTACCTCTACAAAAATTCTTGGCTATATTTCTGATTTCATCAGTTAATTTTTATCTTTGCACGTTTCAAATTATGTAATTTATTGTAAAAAAAATCCAATGAAAGGACGACACAATCAATAAAATTGTAATTGTTGTTTACAGTTATTAGATCTATCACACGCACTCAGCAGGCAAGTAATTACTCAAAGTTCAAGAAACAAAATTGAAATAAGGTGTAAGCACGAAAGTTTTCAGTTAAAAAATATATGGATATTGCACAATCAAAATATTATAATACAATGATAGAGTTTTGTAGCTACATCCCAACATTTCCTTGACTCTTTGAGGAGCTTGCTCTCGTCGAAGACGACTCAACCCAGTCATGTGCCATACGCTCTGCATCCTTCAACGCTTGCTTGGCGGTGGTTAAAACTTGACTCTTATGTAAAAGTTCAACTTCCAGTTTCTTTACTTTGTTAGTTAGCGCATCATAATTTGGCCCGAGTGTAGGATTTGACGCAGGCGTGGTTGCAGGAACTGACTCTGCTACAGATTTTCTATCATCTATTATGATAACAAAATAAACAAGTTGATACTATGTAGTAGTACGTATTAGTATTTAGTAATATACAGGTGGAATAATGAAAATTGATTGATAAGCCATTATTATCAATCCCCCGTTCCCATACCTAAAAATGCTTTGAGCTTCATTTCTGTCCTCTCAGCCCGTTTCTCTGCTTCCTGAAGTCGACTCTCGTAGGAATCGACAACGGAGCATTTTTCCATGTACAAACGCTGGTATTTGTCCGTTTCTTGTTCCAAACTTTGTACCCGGTCCAGTAAACTTCGCTTTTCTACCACCAAAGCACTTACTGACGTCTGCAAAATTTAAAAAAAAATTATTATGCCTTGTATGTAAATTCACAATTTTTGCTAGGTTTTTATGTGGGATAGATACATAATAAAATTCAGCTATGCTACTGATAAACCTTGGAGCTTACTCGTAAACGTTCGGAAGCGGCTGCTCGAGGCAGAGTACCACTACCATGCTCTGACCCTGATTTGATCTTTAATTTCTTATTCTCCGTTTGCAGTTTCTCAATGACTTGCTTCAGTGCAGTGATAGTTCTCTCTAATTCCCCGAGTGGTTTATTGGACCGCATTGACCCAAGCTTTTGTCCTGGAAGGGGCTTTTCAGTCTTAAGGACATCTACAATTCTTCAGAAAGAAAATCGCATGAAAATTTGGCACGAAAGAGAATAATAACTGACAATCTCTTGATACTACATGAATTCTTGTACTTTTGAAGGTGCTGGACCCTATCCCGTAGTCTCGGTGTTTCAAGCTGGAGCTGTTCAATTTGTAGTCGCAAATGCAAATTTTCTTCCTCCAACCTAATAACTTCTTTCTGAAATTCCGATTCCTGAGCAGCCATTTTTTGAATTTGCTG
>JAQIWO010000835.1:0-12068 GCA_034695405.1 Entomobrya muscorum | reverse complement strand
GGAGAAAACTTTCTGCGTTTTATAAATTGTTCATTGTAACCGTTGCCATGGCAGCCAACTTGTTTTTTAAATCAATAAATGCTGAAACTGCTGTCAATGAAAGCGGAAAAAATAGCATTACCATTTGTAATAATAACTAAAATTTTGGACTACTTCTTTTTTGTTCGGCTTTTAGGAGGCAATAAGATTCCACCAGTAAATTTACGTTATGTGTAGCAATGAGCTGAAGCTAGTTGATTTTTTAGTATTATAAGAGAAGATAATACGTTTTTTATTGTCAGGTTATGTTAAATAATCAAATATAATTCTAAATGAAAACCTACACAAACTGGTGTATACGATACTTGGTAAAATTTTGCAACAGAAAATAATATTCAACCTTTGCATGAGCTACAATCTACTGCATCCGAATAATAATAATAATGAAACTTAGTTTTAAGCTTATAAATATAGTTGGAAATACAAGTCCAAAAATCGACCAGATTTATTTTGATCCTTGTACAGAAATATTTTCAATAGCCTATTTCAAACAATCAAAATTAAAACTTTTACTCATACATCTTGTAAGAAAACAAATGAGAGCATATTTAGGTTATACATGCAGTATTCTTATATTACATTTGGGCACGGCAAAAGTAAAATAACACAAGTTTACAAGGTGGACAGTGAAAATATGAACTGACTCATCTTAGGGAAAAAAGTTCTGTCCTATTAAAGAGAACATGTAAACTTTCAAACTTTGTATAAACTTCGGTAACTTATATATATATAATATATTGTGGCTGTGACTAACGATATGAAAATGCATTTTCGTATTTGCATCAGTGGGAAAACAAAGGTGCACTTGTTTAGCTTTAATTGTGAAGGTGTATAGTGACTTGGGCAAGAAACACTTCGTTCAGTACAAATCTGCGCATGCCTATTCAAGATATATAAAGCAGATTTAATATTTTCAAATGCAACTTTGCAGTTTACAAATAGTTTAAGGAAAAAATTTGATGTCACATTTACTTGAAAATTAGCTTCAAGATATTAAAATTCTAAGCATTTTGTATCTTGCCTACAAGATAAACTTGTAAATTGCACTGTAATTTAATCTAGGCAAGTCGTACATGGTTTACAACAAGAAAAAATAATAGAATAAACCCAGCAAGCGCTAGCACATAGCAAAGTGGCAAGCAACAACGAGTAGAACCATTAAACCTGACATTGGAACAACACACCTGACAGTAGAACCACCAAACCTGACAGTAGAACCATCAAACTTCACAGTTGATCTGTTGAACTTCATCGCCTAACCGACAACCCATAGATAACTTTCGAAAGGATTTAATTTTATTAAACACCGTCACCGGAACTTAATATTAGCTTCGGAGTAAGTCATTATCGTAATCCAACTAAAAGTTATCTTGTCATTATTCTGACATTGCGAAAAAGTCTACAAGCTAGCTTGTAAAATGGAGCATGATCATCCATCGGCTCCGGCAAAGGATAATGACGGCAATAGTAACTGTGGACCAAAACTCCCTTCAGTGTCATCCAAACCGATCATTCGTAAGGACTTGACTACGTACTATGAAGTAACACCTGGTGGAAGCGTAAAATGTAAATTATGTAAAGCCCCATACGAACAAAAGTATGAGCCTGCAAGGGGATGGTTCAATTTCGAACGTCACTTGGTAAACTACAATTTTTAGCAACCATATTTGCTTGTTTTATTATTATTAAATTATATTTTTGCAATGTTTTTTGCGTATGCTAGTCAATACCAAATCTTTATAAAACAATATTCCTCCAATTTTAGGTTTTGAGCCATAAAATTCCCAAAGAACAATTTTCAAAGGAAAACAAGCTTGCCGGAAAGAAGGACAGCATTACAAGATACTATCAAACTGCACTGAAACGAACCTATGACAATTCAAACTGTTACAAGGCAGATGATACACGACAAATCCAATTTGAAAATGATTGCTTGGACTTAATAGCCGTTGACGGGAACCCACTCTATACAACTTCTAAATCGGGCTTCCAAAAGTTAATTAAGAACATCAACAGCAAGTTGAGGATACCATGTCCGAGAACAATTGAAAGGAAGCTCACAAAATCATTCAAGGAGGTAAATATTCTAGCACTCAATATTCAAACCATACAAGACAAATATTATTATGGAACAAGCTAGCTTGTTTAATTGAACAAAATCTAAAAATGCAAATGTACCTTTAAGATTCTAAAGGAGAATAAAAGCTGCATTTCAAAACAAGAGAATATCCACGTAAGCTTTGACCTGTGGAGCTCCATCTCCAGAAATTCTGTGCTTGGAGTCAAGGCTCATTTCATTGATCAAGAATGGAGGCAGCAGACATGGACGGTTGGGTTTAAACATTTTTCACACCGTAAATCTGGACATAACCTGAGACTTTTTCTCACAAAGATGTTTGAAAAGCAATTAAACATAAAGCCCGGCCAGGTAGATAAATGATTCTGTGTTATAATGATTCTTCAAAAAATATACACTTTTAGTACGCATTCTAAATTCGAATAATATTTTCTCTTTAGATCGCTACCATCATGGCTGACAACGCGGCAGAAAATATAAAGGCATTTGATCTGGAGGAGTTCAAAAAGGACGATCTACAGGCGTTTGACGACGAGAGCGAAGACGAAGACCTCGAGACTGAAGTAGAGGATGCAAATGCTGTTGATGAAGACCAATTACCTGACGACGTTCTTGGTGACTGTGAAGTTGAATCTGTCGACCAAAATGATGAAAACATACTAGAAACTGAAATACAAGCTCCCACAAATTGGAAAGACGCTAACTTTGACCGTCTTGGATGTATAGCCCATGCACTGCAGTTGGTCATAAAAGAAGCGCTTAATTGCAACAATACTGCAAAGAACCTTATTCGCATCATTAATGAGATGGTCAGTTTTTTCCACAAGTCAAATACCTGGACCGAAAAGTTGTATAAGAAAACAAAACTACATGTTGTTAGCGTGGGAAAAACCCGATGGAACACCGTTTTCTTCGCGTTGCAACGAATGCTAACAGTAATGTTTTTTACATTTATTATTTTTATATTTATTATACGCTTATTTTTCACAGAGCGTGCCAGCATCTCAACATGCAGTGATTTGTATGCCACAAGTGAGCTCAATTGATATGGGCAACCTGCTCCGGTTTATTTACGAGGGTCAAATTAAAATCAATCGACGATCTCTCCGTCCATTTTTGGCCACCGCGAAACTCCTCCGGATCAAGGGCATGGACTTTGAGCTCAATGAGGTAACCAACCCGCTATAATCTCTTTGTCTCTGTGTATATTTTGCATGATCTCTTCTTCCCCTCCCTCTAGACACTTTAAATCATCATTTCTCCTCTCTTTTTGAGATCCTAATCATAGATATATACGCTATTATAGAAGAAGAAAAAAAATTCGTGCACGTCCTCTTTCGTCCGACCAGCTTTAAAAATAAGTAGAAAAATTAGCATATTTTGTATGTATTTTTATTTATACTTTTTCTTCTTCTTTAGGATCTTGATGCAGCTCTACCGCCACCACCCAGTAATAACCATCATCATAATGTTCAAAATCCCAGCACCCTGCCCAGTCCTCACCATCATCAGCACCATCACCAGCTCACAGGTACAAAACGTCCCGCACCTCCACCCTCCTCCTCTTCAGTAAATGGCGAGGCGAACAATAATATTGACGACAGTAATAACAACGAGGATGAGCCGCCCTCCTCAAAGAGAGCGTCGCCTCATCAACCCAGCAGCAATAATAATAATAAAGAGGAAGACTTGGAAGGTGGGAGAAAATCCCCGGCAGCGACCACCACAACAGCTTCAGCTCAGCTCGGTGAAGATTCTGAAGGCGGTGAAGAGGTAAATGGGGAATGTGCAAGTAGCAAGAGCAACAAAGGGTCAACCGGAAGTGTGGCTAGTGGCTCCTCTCCTTCACCAAATAACAGTAGTGGTACCAACGCTGAGAGTAATAATAATATCAACAATGGCAGCAGCAGTAATAATAATGTGGAGCGTCCCTCCTCGTCACGCTCGGTGGGCGGTGGGAGCACTCATTCTGGTGAGATGGACATGACCATTTGCTCGGATGCGGGGGAGGAGAGCAATCAGAGCGGTAGTATGGAACCATTGCAGCTCATTTCTTTGTCGAGATTGGCAGCAGCGTCAAACGCGGCAGCGGCTGCTGCGGTTGATGATAATGAAAATAGCGAAGGGGCCTTGAATTTGGTTGATCATCATGGTGACAGTCATCATCACCATCATCATCTCAATCTTGACCATCATCGGAGTCACCATCAGATACTTCAGCATCACCACAGAATGATGCTGGCAGGGGATCGAGGGGATGATCGGGACGATAGGGATGAAATCATGAGCAACGGGGGTGGTCCAGACTATGACGATGATGACGACGATGATCCCCCATTTTCTATGAGCATCCAACCGGAAGTGTCGCTAAGGGAATCAGATGAGTCGTACAGTGTTCACAGCAGTAATAGCACAAACGACCGGAGATCCCATCACAGCTCACCTCATCATCATGCCGGACTGGAAATCAAGCAAGTGCCCAATTTACTAACGACGAGTGCCTTCGCAGGACTACCAATCGGAGGATCCACTGCGGGAATGTCAATGACACCATTTGGCGCAGGAAGTGCGGCCCTTCACAATTTGCAAGCTCTCAAGAATTTCAACAAGTTGAGACCTCTCATCCCAAAAGCGCATCAACAGAGCTCTAGCGCAGCGGCTGCGGCTGCTGCCGCGGCGGCGAGTCAATTTCAAAGCATGAGTGAAGGAATTCTCATGAGAATGATGAAAGGAGAGCCACCTCATTTGGCAGTGCAGGGAGGTGGACAAGGTCAAGTAGGACAAGGGGGTGGAGGTGGTGGGGGTGTTTCACTCACGAGTAAACCTGGAGGTGGATCGTCGTCATCGTCATCTTCCGTTCTAAGTCATCACGCGTCCTCCTTTTTTGATCTCGGCCACGGGGACACGTAAGTACAAAAACATATTATTATTATCCATGTGACTATTTCGAGAGAACTTTTTTTTTGTCTCACGGCTGCTTCTGGAACAAGTTCCCAATCATTAAAATCACCAAAAATACATGAAAATTTACGCAAAAAAGGAGAAATCTGCTAATTTTTATCTTCCTATCTTTTCTTCTAATGAGCTACCTACCAGGCACCTATACAAGGTGCGTTTATATGTACCTATCCATTAAGATACATTGTTGCATGCCCTGTTTCTCCTCTACAATTTTATATAAAAAACGATAAAGACTAGTTATTTCATCCCATCACTATCACTATATTACCTGAACAGGCTGTAGGTAGGATAATCTTGTAGGGAAAAAAATTATAAAAAACGTGATGTTTACGCATCACCATCTTCTCACCACATACCAAAAACAATTCACCAATGTCCGACCATGTCCACGGGTAATACTAGAAAGGTTGAGCTGGTCGGGTTTGCTGTTCTCTTTATTTTAGAACGCATAATAAAAAACAAGCTTTTTTGCTGCTTTTTTTCTCGTTGGTATTCGTCATCCTCATTGTCTGCTGTTGCTGTTGTTCTTTCTGAAAGCAATATTGGCAGAGTGGGATGATGATTGTTGTGTGTGGTTGGCATGCAAGTAAGATTTGCCAATTTAAGATGAAATCTCTTTTCAAGGATTTTTTATATTCTACTAGATTTTGTCTATGTATCGATGAATACTTGCTGCAATATCAATTTTCTTCAACTTCTGGTGAAGGAAGCGCAATGAAAAATGTGCTGACCATTTTTTTTATATTTGAAAATCCTGTTTTAAGATTAGCTATTATTCAGATTTAAGTCATCATACATTTATGTATGTGTGTAAAGCAAAACTGTTTTTCTAAGCAACTCTGGTGATATATGCGCTGTTATTTCTAATCATATTTATGATTTACCGATGACGAGGGGAAGTTATATGTAGGGTATTAGGATAATAAATGCTGATTCGAGTTCATGGGGAACACTGAGACTTTGTATTTCCTCAGAGATTAAAATCTTGAAATTCCCAAAAAAAGTATTTTGCAATCGCTTCCATTTAAATATTTTTTCCCTGTTTTATTTTATAATTTCGTTATTTCTTTATTTTTGGCTTTGCTCAAAAAAGCAGAATGGTACATTGATATTCAGTTATGCGCCCACACCATTACCACACACACTCACAGAGATTATCATTTTTATCATATGTTTTTCCTTTTTTCGAACACACATCATCATACCAAACTTAAATATTATAAATGTGTGTGTTATGTGGTTTGACGTCATTATACTCAACGCAGAAATAAGAATGGAAATCTCGCTGTATATAAAAATATTTTTTTTACGAAAATGTAGAACAAATGTCCATAATAGTTTTGTTGTTGTGTGTACCACACCATTCGAATATTTTTGATTCGCCCGGACAGGAAATTCATGCGTCTTCATCTTTACCCTATCGCGTCTTGATCTCCACCATGTATATTTATTTTCGTCGTCAGTTTTACGAAACAATCGTTTTCTCAGTAAAGCCATGATTATTATAAATGGAGCAAAAAAATATTACGATTAAATACATTTTTTTATGATGAATGAGCTCATTCTCAGACGAGTCATAGAGGCACCTCTTCTGTAGAGCAAAAACTCGGCAAGCAAATGCTATACAGTTTATGTAGGGGTAAATTTTCCTCTTAAGAAACCCCATACAAAATAAATTAAGTAATTATATACCTTTTTTTCACGGGATCTCAAATCTGCTATTTGATAAATGATTTTTATTTTGTCTATTTGATTTTTTTTCTACTGAAAAGAAATCTTTTGGAATATCTCAATTATTAAAAAAAAATATTCATGGTGGAGGAGTTAGCAGTTGCAGTATGATGATGATGATTGCTGTTATCATTACCATTTTGGCATTGATCAAAATAAGAAATAATAAAATAAGACGATTCAGAAGCACACAAAATAATGTACATGAATTCACTTAAAAAATTTCTTACTACCTGTGAGCATGTGCATTGAACATTATCCATGTGCAATTAATCTGTCTGTCTAAAAACTCCCAACAAAACTTTGAGCTTACTACACGAAATACTATTTTTGCTTTGAGTATGTATCATCCTCTACTTATTAGGTATATATATATGGGCTATTATTATTATATATGAACTTCTATGCGTAAATAAATGACAAGGTGAAAATTACCTTAAAAAATATTGCGAGTTTGTGTGTGTGTATTTTGCTGTTCTCTGCGATAATAATGACGAGCGAAGAAAAAAATATAATGGAGTTTGGTTAAGTTGTAAATGAGAGAGTGGACTAGACTTATCATCTGATGATGAGCATGAGCATATCCTTGACAGCTAATAGGAGAATTCATTTTTTGTTGCGGCCACTACTGTTTTTCTCCTTCTTATCATAATCACATGTGAGCTATAAGGCGCAGCAGAGAGCCTCCTCTGTGTTCTTCATTATGTGAACTTTTTTGAGGATTGTTCGACAGGAAATGGCTACCTGCACTTGAGTGTCTTTTTCAACTTGAGAATGAGCTCCTTGTGTTTTTTTCTTCTTCATATTGTATTTTTGCTGTTTTTTGTTATTTCTATACACACGACTATTATATATTTTTCTACTAATTTCCCCATCATCATGATGATCATCATCCCCCATAATAAAAATTAGTTATGTATATAATAATGTTATTGTTTATTGCCATTGTATATGTACGGGGATGATGAGCTCCTGATAAAAAAAATGCAGCAGGAGCCGAGTAGTTAGCAATAGGTTTTAAGTGAGTGAAGCTATAACTGCGCATATTATTATTATTATGATGACCATAGATGCACTCATTATTATTATGATGAATATTACACTAAAAAATATGTGTGTAGCCATTAGCTTCAAAGACATTAGTCAAGTGAGTGAAAAAAAGAGTGGATTTTAAGTGCCGTTTTTAGTGCTCCTCTTTGTGGAACAACGAGCAGATATGAACCTCTACAAAAATATAATAGCTGCATGTTAAACAGATAGATAGGGAGAGAGAAAAAAAAATGCATAAAATGCCATATCACCGATTGAAATCACTAGAGAAATAGGGACTCTTAAAATGAGGGAGTATTTTTTTCGAAAAACGATTTTTTCTGCTAATTTTGTGAAATGGGAAATGTTATAGTTATGATGGCAGTTATTTTTCAGTTTTTATGATTGTGGATGCACATGAGCAACTCCCACCCCCAATAAGACTGTCTTACATGCAATAATGAAATGTGGGGGTGGATTGGCGTGGCGGTGGTATGGTGGTCTCAGGTCTCTTTTGCTGGTCGTCGGTCCAACAGTTTATAGCTAATAGTAAAGTAGCAAACGGTCTCTAAGAAAAAAAATTACTACTCATTAGCCATGTGCAGTGAACTAAAATTAGTTGAGGGGTCAGTCAAGTATGTATGGGTATATATAGTCACAGGTGCAATATTGAAAATGATTTGGGATTTCCTGTGATTAAAGCGCACATTCATAAACTATTTTTTTCATATGTGAGGATACCCAGACTCCGTGGCGATGTGGTTAATGGATGGTGGTAAATTGCTGCCGTTAGAGAGAGAGAGAGGCCAACAACAGCTTCCTTTCTTCATAAATAATTTTTGAAAAAATATAATGTGGAGGAAAGGTTTAGTTCTTTTTCTGTTGCTAATTGTTATGATAGTTTGCCAACAACAGCTGCCCAACAGAGCTAATAAACGTTTATAGCTGACTGACTGCTTCTTAACCAACATAGCAATAAATTGATTATCATCATAGTGGTCATCATTTTCGAAATGTTAAATCATCATCATCATTTCATATGTGCTCATATATATTGTAAAACAGGAAGGGGTTTCAAATCATTTTTTTCAAAAGGCTGCCGAAGCGCAACGCGCATGCAAAAAAACGATTGTTGCAGCAGCAGAAAAAGAACTTTTAAAATAAAAGCTAAAAAGTTATTGTGAGAAAAATGCAAGTCCCGATTGCAATATTTGTGCAATGCCTATGGAGCTTATTGATGAATTGCATTTCGAAAAAATGTCATGTCGTCTCTATATACTTTTGTGCAATGGTCGTATATGCATATTATATAATTTTTATTTATTGAACTGTTGCCCAACACGCATCAATGTTGTCAGTAGCTCTTTACCGTATTTGTAATGTGCACACAAAAGAAGCAACCATTTTCGGCATGACTTAAGAAACAATTTGAAGAATTTTCCACTAATTTAGATGTTTGCAGTGAAAAAAAACAAAGAGGAAAGAAGAAAAAAAAACATGTTTTTCTTTCCAAGTTGCATAATAGAAATAATGATAGCTTATGCGCTCTCTCGAAATAATGATAGAGTGGCTGTCTGTCTAGCAGTGAAAAAAGGGAAGAAAAACAAGAAATAAAAACTCGGCTAGGTTTTATATTATATTTTAGTCCAAGTTCAACTATTTTGGAATCTTGTGGTTTTATGTGCTATTTTGCTATCATAAAAATAAACATTGGAATGCGAATGCCTGATTGTTTTTCAAGTAAAGGAGTCATTTTCATATGCGGAAAGCTAATATTTTACGTATAATTGCCTGAGCTTTTATCTCAGGAAAGTTCGGTACTAAAACTTGAAAAATGGATAAATAGGCACCTTAAAATATATTTAATCTCGGTTTAAGATCCTGCGTGAGGTGAATGAAGTCACATAATATAAATATACGTACTACTGGACTGGATTATATAAATAGGGGGAAAATGAAACTAGAGGAAAAGGTCGAGTCCGAGTGAGAAATAAATTTACGCTTGCTCTATATACCTATCGTTGATTTATAATTACGATGGCTTCTACTAGGTTATTTGGGATTCTGATGAGAAATGTTCTATAAAAAATAGTGGAATATTCCATGTTTGTTTACGTCAAACCTCATGAGAAAAAACTAATAGATAACGTATTATTAAAAATATTCAGAAAAGTTGCATAACAATTGCTCTAGATCTAGGTTTGCACTTTAAAAAACTAGTGGTTTTATATACTTGATCAAATATATTGAATATATGGAAGTATGGAAGTTATGCAACCCAAAAATATGCATATAAATATTTCAATGCTATTTGTTTCTCCTTCCAGAAGTCATCATCACGGAGGCGGTGGAGGAGGCGGGGGCGGCGGCGTTGCGGCAGGTCTAAGGAAGCAAAAGCGCTACGTGCAGTGTACGAGTTGCAGCAAAGTGCTGAGCAGCCTGTCAGCCTTGAAGCGTCACATGGAGGACGTTCACTGCGCTCGCATCCAAGGCAAGTGCCTGCTCTGCGGCAGGGTGTACTCCTCACGCAACTCCCTCCTCACCCACGTCTACTCTGCCCACAAGAAACACCACGACTACAAAGCTGTGGCGAGGATCATTCGTGAGAGCGACTTTGAGCAGTTTGCCACCGCTTGAAAGACAACAACAACAAAGCTATAAAACACATAAAGCGACTACTACAATACAACTCACCTCACCTATAAATGGAAAATAAAATATGTAAAAAAAATATTATAAACGAAGCAAAATTTCAGACAAGAAGAAGAACAAGAGGAGAAGTTTGGAGAGGAGGAAGCTTTTTTGTGACTGGTTGGTTTGGGTACATATTTTTTTATTTGTAATCATCTCCTCTTCTCATCCACTAAATCAATTCACACGGACAATACCTCTTTATGAAAACCAATTCATATAGCTTAATATATATTGCATCGGAAAAAAATTATCTTTTTAGTGTCTCTACATAACCACCGTAATGAGTAATGTGTAACATGTGTGTGATAATTCATCATCGTCTTCTTCATTTGGGAAAAAAATTATTATTTTTATGATTATTTATAATGATTCATATTGAAAACAACTTAATAATTGGTAGGTGGAAAAAATATATATAATATATAATAAATATATATATTTTTTCCTCATATTTATGAGCTTTTCCAATGGGACACGACACGACATTCATATAAAAATATATGACAGTTTTAAAAAGGGGACCTCTATCTCTCTCGTTTTTTCGAGCTAGTATATTTTACGTGTAATCATAATGGCCTTTTATGATAGAAAAATAATAATGGTCTCACACACACATTTTTATTACTATGACTACCATCCTATTAGATACGTGGGAACACTATGAACAAAAAGTCCATGTAATATTGTGCTTATAATATGCTTCTCAACCGTAATTAGTTGCGCTGTTGTTGTCGTTGCCTTTTAATTGGGGGAAAATACATGGGCGAGAGCAAAAAGAAATTAACATGAGGAATGGAGAACGACTCCTCATTTATCATCGTTAGTTATTTTGCATAAAAATCAAATCGACAAAACGAGAATGCGGGAAATGCTAAAAAATCGACAAAGTCAAGTCAAGTAAGGTACACTTAATGGTAATCACTCTTTTGACCATTTTTTTAGCACAAATTCGATACGGCTTTATTCGGAGGGAGAGAGACAGAGAAAATATATATGTATTATTATTATGGCGAGAGAAGAGGGTGAGATGTGAGATTTTTGGGAGATGCATTTTTGCGGACTTCTCTAAGAAAACAATAATAATAAATGAGTGATGACCTTTGATCAGGCACAGCGAGACCAGATTCAGAGATGCAAACATTCTTTGCATATTACCATTTCTTGTATATCGAATGCAGAAAAAAATATATAATATGTGTATTTATGTATGTCCTCCATGTGGCAGAGTAGCAAAAATTGAGATGAGAAACAATGACCGAAAGAAGAAGAGCGGAGATTCTTTTTTCTTCTTCTTCTTCTCTGTTGTAATTTATTAGAGGAAATTTATTTTCATCTTGTAAGTCTCATAGTGCATCTCTGCCTGCTACAAAAATATTCGCATATTTTTAATGGTCACCATATAGCAAGCGCAAAGTGGACTTGTTAAGATAGAAAGAATAAAAGCAGTTTGGTTTTTTTAAACTTGAGAAATAAATATATTGAAAAATTTTTGAAGGTGCGGCTGTAGCTGTCGCTAGCAAAAAGAAAATATGTATAT
>JAQIWO010000834.1:0-12071 GCA_034695405.1 Entomobrya muscorum | reverse complement strand
TATTACGTAGTAAGTATTGCTTTCAAAGCCAGAGTTGAACTCCGAAAGGAAGTTACAATTTATAATAGGCTGCATAAGCTTAGAATTTAAACTGCTGAGAAAGCAGTAACAAAAAGTCTGCGAGAGTAGACTCTTTTTCCAAAATTTTAAATTCTTACTTCCTTTATTTATTTTGGCTGTACATTTGCTTCAAACTGCATCATTTAAATTCTTAGCTATAAGTTTCTGAACTTCGAAATCATTTGACAAGTTTGGCTGGAGAAGCTGAGTGGTCTGGTTGTGAAGCCAGTAATAATATTTGCTTGCTGTTGCTGAAATAAAAATATCTCATTTTTTTTTAAATTTTTACATTAATATAATATTTTTTAAGTTCGAAGATTGGTGCATATTATTTATTGCAGTGGCTGTAAAGTTGCACCCTACTCTGCAACATAATTAAAAGTTGTTATTTTTAAATTCTTAGCTATATGCGCGTACTTGAGTTCGAAAAACAACATATATTTTCAGAGCTTCAAAACGAACCATAATATTTATTCAGTTTTTTTATTCATAAAATCGCTAAATCGTTATTAAATAAACATAAAAAAACTCGAAATTGCATTTCCCATTCTGAATACATTCATCTTGAATTTAAAAAACTATAATACCATTTACTAGAAAACTATTAATTGGAAAGTTTATATTAAAATGGGACGAACAATGCGTATTAATAGTAGTAGTGATGAGGATGAGGTGGATGATAGCAGTCATGTGTCACCACCAGGTCGTGTGGATGCTGGTGATGAGAGATCACCGGACGCAGCATCTTCAAACGTTGCGCCGAAAAAAAAGCGTCCAAATCCGGGTAACGATACAAAGCAAAAAGGGAAGAACGTAAAGCCAAAGAAAACCCGCTTATCTCCCAGTAATTCAAAGAGACGCACTCCTTCTGAAAGCCCATCCAATTCACAAATGTTAAATGAAAATAACGAACCTTCTTTCTCACCCCTTGCAGTAAATGTAGAGAATGATGAGAGTATAGATAATATTATTGTAGAAGATTTACCTTCTGAACCGGATGAGTCCCAGGCATTTTTAGACGCAAGACGAATTGCTGGCAGAGGCACAGTTGAAACGATGGTTATGAGGGTGGAAAGAAGAATGGAGGATACGTTTGAGGTAGTTCCAGCTACTCGTTTTTTTGATATTAGCAAAACGTACGTGCAGATGGGGGAGCTTGCGTTTCTTCTAAGGGAATGTGACAAGGATGTAGAAAAATTTACAAACATGAGAATGTTTCTAAAATCTCAAGGGCATGCAGATGCTTTTGTGCACGCTTTGCTTTTTTATGTGTCCAATGCTGAATTTAGCGACTATGAGCAATTATATTCCACCAATCAATCCTTGAAGCCAAAACCAGGACAAACACAAGTAAGAAACTGGTCATATGTTATCAAAGACTCTGGCATGTTTGAAGGGGTTCAAATGAGAACAAGTGGACGACTGCAACAAGCTTGCAAAAGACTTTCGGAAACTATGAATCCACAAGATGAAAGGGATAGGTATGCTAAAATGCGACTTGGCATATCGTATATTTTGGTATTATTTCTCAAATCGAAAGTAGAATCTGCCTATGAAGGTAATGTACCAGAAAGCCTTGTAACAGACGCCAACGCTTTCCTGGCATCAGAAAAAACCTTTAAAAGTCGCAGGCTTGCTCTCAATTTTCATAGCTGTGAAGCAATCCAAACATTGAATTTGGCTCCTGCAAATTTCCCCCATGCCCAAAAAGCTAAAGATGTTTTCGAGCTTCCTCCATGTCACGCGTCTACAATGGAGTATGGAGAGATTGACGACATTATTTTGTACATAGACATGCTGACTAAGACTGAGCCAGAAAAGCGTGCACGTCTGGAAAAAAATCTTCAAAAACTCAAGCAGATGAAGAATCATTTGAGGGTAAGACTTCATGAATATGAAGAATTAGTTGGAGCGCTTGGCAATTCAAAGCAATTTCGTGATACCATCAAGAAAGACATTGTTGTCGGAGCCGGGATGGAAGGATACTCTGATAAAAATGACCTGTGTTTTGCCACAGAAGTGCGAAAACTAGCAGGTGACAACAATACTAGTTATTTGACAAGCCTCGCAGATGTCGTTCCAAAGATAAGCCTGCCGGGCGTAGAATATTACCGGGATATTGAAAGTGACTTGCAGGGCGACATGATCGAAAGCTTACATTTACCGCGTGTATACACAATCAACACAACGGGAGGGGTTGGTCCACATCATCAATTTACCCCCGAGGGCGAAGCTACAGGGACTACGAAAAATACCGATGATGGTACGCAGAAAGCTGGAAGTTCTCCCTCACGGGAACCAGTTATAATCCCACTCCCACCTACTGATCCTCCTCAAGGAGTAAATGTCCACACTTTATTTACCAGCCATGGCAATTTGTGGCCTCTAGCACCGTATGTCGACGAAAGTACAATACCCCTATTGTCGGGAGGCAATATAATACCCCCCCAGGGAAGTGCACCTGCGAACTATATCATAGTGAACCAGCAACCACCTGCTGATGACGCCGGGGTAAATTGGATGAAGGAGTTTGAACCTATTAGTCAAAATCAATCTATGAACAATGAAAATAAAGAGGGAAATGGGAATGGAGAGCCATCTACTTAAAGACTACGGATCGGCTAAAGTAGTAGTACAACCTTGAAGCCAACCAAACTTCTTTCATACATTATAATTGAAGTTCATTTGTCGTTTTTCTTTACTGGCACTGGCGCTAGCCGTTAATGTACATAGCATTGTATAAAGTATCAGCAGTTAGTCTATTTAAAAATGAATTTTAAAGTACTTTTAAAAAAATCCTCGAATAATAAATGTATATAGTGTTATAACTTTCCCTGATGATTGCTCATTTTCTAAAATCCATTTATGATTAGAATTTTAAGAATCAATTAGTCGTGATTACTATCAATAATGCACTACAGTGGACTGCTGATTAAGCTTTCAATTTAAGTAGTTTTAGTTTAGAAATTACACCAATCTTTTGGATACGTAGGATAAAATTGGGAGCCGCCGAATAATTATGCTACCTACCATGTAAGTTTCCTTTACGTGTAAAAGTAGAATATTCATTGTATTGAGAATTAAAAATATTAACAAAATGGATATGGACTTAAAAAAAATTAAAAAAATGTAATCTTCAGGTAGATTTGTAAACACTAATGATCTTTTTACAAAAACACAACATACAATGTTTGCAGTTGTCTTCAACCAATTTTTATTCTGATTAATGTTTCAAAATTCCCTTGTTCATCATAGTAGTCGTAGTAGTATTTGAACAAAGTAAAACTTGCAAGTTGTATGCTAATACAACAGTTTTGTCCAAAAATTCTAACCCTTACATATATTTAGGAAAAGGAAAGTTTTGTATGTGCGCTACAATGGATTGCACTTAAACAATGATTAAATGCTAAAGTTGAGAGAGATCGCGCAATGTATACATAAATGAAAGAATCGTCTACTTGTTGTTCAAGTTAGTTACTAAACAATTCCGATCATGAACTTTGCTCATATCATTTACTTTGTTAAACGATGAACGTCAAGTAGCCAAGGTAGTTTAAAAACATAATGAGCAATTATTTAGCCATGTAATTAGTGTGATTTAGTGGATGTAAGCGATGAAGTTATTTTTACAAGCAAAAATAAAAGTATGAATATGAAGTATGAAAGTAGTAAATCTTAAAGTAATAAAGCAGAGCATTCCAATGTTGTTGTTCTAATTGTTACGAAATTAAATTAATTTAGCTCCTAAGTTTATAAAAAATAAGGATTATACATAGTAGAAGTTGGGACTTGGTATTTATGTTATTATTAATTTAATACCAAGGGGTTGAGAGGTGGGCCAATGTCAATTTACTACTAAGCGCTTGTCGTATTTGATTTAAATATACTTCCCTAAAATAAAATATTAATGTGCTTCACAAACTTAATATTCTAAATAATAATTTTTAATTATGAATATGCTTATTATGTTGATCTGAAATGAATTAACGTCATGATATAGTACTAAGATTTTACAATTTATTATTCATTGTACACGTTATAGAGTTGAGACTTGACGTCGTAACGAAGTCAAGGGGTTGGAGGTGGGTTCAATTTCTATTTATAAATTATTTCAAAATAACCATGAATATCAGTGCTAAGAAACTTTATTAATTATTATACAAACAAAGTATATATGTATTCATTTGATAGTATAAAACATACAATTCTAATTGGTTATTATAAATTTCTGAACCGCAGTAAGGACAGCACATGCATTTAGTTGGAATATCGCTTTAAATACAATACAATTCAATCAATCAATATTTAGTCAAATTTTAATAATCAAAATTTCTGTAATTGACTCTTCCGGTGTAAACACGGAAAGGTAGTCATGGTCAGGTGGTCCATGCTACACAACTTTAATGTTTGGTATTTCACGACAAATAATAGTAATCTAATTAGGCAAAAGGTAACTAAATTTTCTTCAAATTACCCAAGTTTTATTAGGTAACCGCTTCATTTATATGTAATATTTGTAGGATCTAGTGGCTGTGATTTTAAGTCATAAAGTTAATTTCAAATGAAATTGTAATGTCAAGGGCAATTGATTTTACTTTAAAAAAAGATTTTATGCTATTATTTGCGTTTTCCAATGTTTAAAATATTAGGGAAATAATTAAAAATTAGATTTACAACTATGATACATCGATCTTATTATGTTACAAATATTTAGAAATACATTGTTCTATAAACGTAGTGCTAATGAATAGTTAAACTTAAAATTATTTATAATGATTAACTTTGTTCAATTCAACATGCTTTTCTCCATTATCGGTGAACTCAATCATTTTGAATTCCATCTTAATTACTTGAAACAACAAAGCAATAAAAAGGATATGATACTTTTAATGTAATGTAAATGTAATTAGCATTTAATGTCAGCTTCAAATGCAACTAAAAGTATGATGATGTTTGACAATTTCATTTATATTTACTCGTATTAAGCTGTTTTCAAATTGGTTTATTCTGACTTATTCTGACAGCAAATGAAAGAAACCAACAGGTAACCATAATATACTAGCAATAGTTTTAAATAAATTAATATGTTTCTAAATGAAATTCCACTTAATTTTCAATATCCATATGTTTCTTATTAGATGATAAGTTTGCTTCTGCTCCAAGGTAGAAATTTCCGCATGTAGTGCCTGGTTTATATAAAAAAAATGTTGCACATTGAATCATTTTAAATTGACTTATAAAAGTCCAGAAACTTGAATTGAACTGAAATTGAATCAAAATATGTGGAATCTAATAAAATAGAATCTTTAAGCATCGTTAGTAAGCCTCTTAACTTATATTTACAATATACGTAATGGTACACCTAAGAAAAAAACAGATCAATTGTATTTAATTTATTTATTACAGCAAAATGTATAATTCCAGAAAACCAAAGGGATCTACTGCTTACTCAAGAATTTGTTGGTGATCACCGGATGTCGAAAAGATATGTGCCTAACATGACTTGAATCCCCAGTGTAGATACTGAGCTTACAACTTTATAACTGGCTTTATATTTTTTGTGGGGTCACAATGGATTCTGGAAAGCCCTGTACACTTTTAGCTATAGTTATGACTCCACGGATCGCTGGAAATAAGCAAATCAGATAAAAATAAATAAATCATTACCTTCAGACCCACATACCATGTGCACTTGGCACAATATTGTGTCCTAGAAAATAGTGATGTACATACATCTTTCCAATTATACAGATACACTTTTCAAATCTGGATAAATCAGATGAAAGTGTATACATAGGTGCAATAATATAGCCAAGATTTTACGCTTTGCTACAATGCTTAAGCAAAATGATGTTTGCTTGGCTGTTTTAAAAATCGTAGCAGTGCTCAATCAAGCTCATATGTTTTATGAAGACATTTCCAATACGTTGTCGAAAGGAGTTATCCAGGGATATAAAAAGAAAGTACTAGCAACAAATTTAATAAAATTTAGCAACTAAAATGAGTAAATGTATAGAGTAATTAATGAATCATCCAATATATACCAAAAAAACGTAAAAGCGTCTATCATAATTATTTTTAGCATGTAGCTTGGGCTATATATTCGCTGCAAATTAATAAAATCATCACCAATGTAAAATGCAAAATCTAAAATGAGAAAGCCCCCACTGTGTCATTTCCATGGCGAAATTATTGATACTAAGTATGAGGAATCCTCACAATGGTTCCAATACTGGTGAAGGCCCTGGGAATATTTCTGTTTAAAATAAATGGCTCTGTTTTCAAGGTCTCAGAGCAACAACAAGTAAAACAAAAATATTATAAAAGTGTATCGTTGTTATTTGAAAAGACTATGTAATGGAGTGCAAATTACCATCAACTTTACCGAACCAATAGCACTAAACATATTATAACTTTTCATGACATGAACTTGTTGATTTGGTTAATGAATAGCTATTATTTTAATTTTATGGCTTGCCTAATTAACAATAGCAACCAGCGCACGCGCTCGCGCTCCGCTTACAACTACTAGGCTACAATTTTAATTTTTTTTGCATAATTTTATATAGGCCAAAATAACATAATCAGAGTAACAAGTAAATAAGGTAACGAAAAGTCATGGCGTTATTAAATTTTTAAAAAGTGGATCATTCTTTTTTGCAATTTTATTAGTACAAATATTGATATTTTGGTTTTTGGTTGAGATGTTAAGCATACCATTAGCCACATATGGCATGAAGCTGCCATTCTACATGCGTGATTTCATGAGCGTAATCCACCCTTTTGTTGTCGCTTGTGAGAAAGCGTCAGTTGCTTCAGATGCACTTGTCACCGTTCTTTTTATTTTTGAAGGGGCAAGACCAGGAGAAAAAATCACACAACATCACAAAACATCATAATATAATAATAAACCATATTATTGTGTTTTCCTGGATGATTGACGGACAAATTATTTTAAACAGTTCAATTTATTGCTACGCAATTTTATTTGTGAATTTAATTAACAAGAGTGAGTATTAAGAGGTGACGAGAGAACTTGTGCGCAGCAAGATTTCTAAACAACTGCGGTAATGACCAGCGTGTTGCAACTATAAAGGAACCTATGTTGGCAGTGAAATCATCAGTGGAAATCATAGGAGATTCGTTTCAGATTCATAACGACAATAAGATAGAAGGACCTCAATTTAATCGAGAGACTTGTCAGCTATTGAAAGTACTTCCACACGAGGTTAACAACTCACTATCAACAATTATGGACATGTTAAAGAATATCGAGAGTCCATAAGAGAACAATATATTTATTAATTTATCTTCTCCATCTTTCACAGATATGGATTCTAGTGCTGGAGAAGAAGATTAATGACAGTGCAGCGACCTTTTTACTCAGGGAAAGACGAGTGACCTTTCTTTTCCAATGGCTATCACACTGATGGGTTATTATTGTTTGGAAATTATTTAAAAAAAAAAGACTTTTGAGTGGAAACTAGAGCGATCACGATTGAGAAAAACTACCAGCAATGTCAATTGTGCGGGAGAGAGAGACGCAGGCGCTGGTTTTCTCATTATTTTAAAAAGAAAATTCGAGTTTTGTGTTCCGAATGGTGCCAAGGGGTCAACCTGTTCATTGAAAATAAGCACTTTGAAGACGTTGTTGCGAAGCCATCAAAAGTTGAATGGGCCAATAGTTTGTTTCGATATATCGAAGACATTATTCAATTTAATCAACATTTCAAAACCAGCCATGACAGATCCTTGGAGTGTAAACGATCCCCTTTTGTAAATGGAAAAATTGTTATAGGTTCTCGCTTTGACATTTGATCAAATTGATTCCCTTCTAATTTGTCCTTCAGCGCTACACACATTTTACACTTTGAAGCCACTGGCTTCAAATTGTCCAGGAGAAGAAGAACTGCCAGCGGATATCGTGGAATTACATTTTCAACATTCCAGGAATGGATTCAACTCATGCCAAAAAATGAAAATACTGCAGTTTCCGTGTGGGCTTGACATAAATGATGAAGGAGTTATGGAGCAGCAAATTGGCTTGTATCTATTACTGACCCTCAGGCCCTTGGAAACAGTTATCACGGAAGAATGTAGTCCCTTTTTAAATGAGAAACTTAGCCGCGTCATTAAGGTGACTGCCTTGCATGTAAAAAGAGTTGTGGACATTCTCAACAAAAACCCAACCGCTCCAACGTTTCAACCGTTTACCATCTTGAAAGTTAAAAAAAGCCTATCTGTGATGCTCTGTTCAAAATTGGAATTACATAAATTTGGGAAGGTAAACTGGCACCTGTTTGGCACCTGGCGCGCACGCAGCCCAACTCCACCAAGCCAGCGTCTGCACGCCGAATCTAGCATGTATTTTTATTACATTGCTATAATCAAAGTAATATAATAATGGAAACGCTGTAATGAAAATTAAATTAAATTATGTGTTGACTGAGATTACCATTTGACAAGCATGACCATTTGACCTGAAAGTGTTGATGTGAGTGATAACGTAATGTTGCATCCTTACTTAAAACGCTAAATAATATGAAATGCATTGGTTGCGAAAGTGCAGTCCATATCCATGCATGGAATCCTTTTATGGGCAACACATTAATTTCCAACCAAAATTATTATTTTATTTCTTCAAACTATATACCAGTAATATAATTTTATTGTAATCAATTAATAAAATTCATGTCCATCGCCTGCACATTCCCTTCCAGAGAATCCAAATATACATTAGTTGTCATAATAACTTATTACTTGTTATTTTATCGGCAACCGTTGTCCACGATTTTGTTATTTTGCCGTCCAAATGTCCAAAGCCAATTATGATACGTGTGGGAATAATTACAGGGAACACATACATGTTTGCAACTGGTCAAGAGATCCAGGTGAGGGTCACATGTGGGATTGGATTTTGATTGTCGTAGTCTATTAAAATCTGAGCTTTGGTGATCATTCTGACTGGTGCTGGGGCATTTTCCAGCACGGCACCAATTTCCTTAACCATGCAACGACCATGCCAGTAAAAACGGTATCTTTTCTATATTCAGTACTGATGGTACATGATAATTTGAATGCTTTAGGTGGAATTTTTGAACCCAGAAGACTCCAAAGTGACATCTGAGGCATCCACGAAGCTGCGTTCAACCTAGTCGTAGCGTGTAAATAAAACATTTACAAAAAAAATTTAATCATACATGCATATAATAATAGTAACAGTCTTCACCACTGATCTGAAGCTGAAGCAACTGTGCCAAGTCCGAACGAAAAAATGAATCAAGTATTGAGAGGAACACAGAACACATCATGATTGTAAAATTATTATGAAATAATTTATATGAAATAATGGACAGTTGGAAAGTAAAATTATTTTATTTCAAAGTGTACTCTAAACTCCATAGCATTTGAGCTTAATTTTGTAATTAATTCGGCAAGTATAATATTAATACACTGATACAACCCAAAGACGTCAATTCCACGGAAACTTGTCTTCTACGGCTTGCCAGCACTTTCCTTTCTGGAAAAAGAACAAATAAATTGGCAATCAAATAATAAAAGTTAACAATTCCCACTTTCACAGTAGCAATGTGTATCAAAGATTTCTGTAAGACTTTGTGATGACTCACATTATCTCCGACGAGCCGCAAATATTTCAGATTCCTTAATTTTTCGATCCCATGAACAGCTGAACAATACCCAAGGTAACAAATATTATTGATGACTACAAACAGTCGCTCAAGACCTTCAAAGTAAAAAGATTAGATAAAAAAGTGTTGTCGCTTCTTAAAGTTTCAATTTACTCAGTGACTTTTGAGGGAACTTCTACCTTTCAGGTTTGTAATATTGACTTTGGGAACGGTAATGGGACGCCAGGAGCCCTTTTCTTTCATTTTGTCAATGCGCTGAACATCTTCAGGATCTAATCCAGTGATGCCGGAACCGTCAACTTCCCATCCAATGACGCTGAGAGATTTTATTTGTGTCCATCGCTCGCAGACAACGGCGAACTGCTCATTTCCAAACAGCTTAACAGTCAAGTTCAAATCCTCAATATTTGGCAGCCAGGTTGTGAGACACAAGATATCTTCTCTCGATAAAACTTCCGCTGGCCAGTTCAGTTCCAATTTTCGGCAATTAGAAGTGAACCTGCCCATATCTGACTGGCGAGTATTTCTTATGACATCAAGGCTGGATCCATTCCCAAACGAAGCATGATTATCATTCCACATTACGAGCTTTTTTAAATTGGGGACACATTTAAGAAATGCCATGGATGTACCCCGGGTATCGTATGCACGAAACACCAGCTCCTGTATGTTATCCAACCTTTGGTACACCGACAACGTCAAACTTGGAGTGCGACCCCGGGTGCCCATCAGAAACAGAAACTTTAGAGTTGAAGCGTGTGTACTTATAATATTTCGTAACCCATCATGATCCACATTTGAAGCACTAATGGATAAGCTTTCTAGATGAAGACGGGGATCCACTAGAAATTCTCGAACCACTGGAACACTTGGGGTCAACTCAAAAACGGATTTGATATCTATACGCTTTAACATTAGTTTGGTCGCATCATGATTTCGGATGATGTTTAACGAACGGAACAAATGCATGTAGTTTGCTGTTCCACATCTAATGGTCATCGCCTACAAACCAAAAATAAAGGAAGCCAACTCTAAAAATTTATTTGTTGAGTGGGAGCACGCATGAGCTCAATAATAAAATCAAATATTTAATATTCACCTCAAGAGTGGGATAATGATTAAAAATCTCCATCCAGGAAATACCCATATCCATTTGGTTAGCTGCAATAGTAAGTGACTTGAGCTTTTTGTTTTCTGGGAAGACTGGAGAGATGTACAGCTCGGGTTCCAAGACGGGAGTTTTTTTCTTCATTTTTACAAACAGCAAAGTTAGATCCTCCAAGTTTGGACATGATTTGTACACGCCGGCCTGAAAGTTGGCAACTGATTTGAAGGTTACTTGATTTATTTCTAAAGTTTTTATGAAGCGGCCTACTTGTTCCCAAAACAGGGAGGATTCACATCGGACAATAAAGTGGTCCCAAGGATACTTGGCAAATTTGTTATTCTTATCCTTGATGAACTGTAAGAATGAAGCCATCCTTTCTTCGACAAGAATCACTTTTGAAGTCGCTCTCCATTGCTTCAGACTGAATTCCTTCCACAGTTTAGATACACACTGGCATGATTTCAGCTCTGCAAATCCGCAGTGTTGAAACACAGTGTCCAAAATCTTCAAAAACGAACAATACAAAAAAGAACGACATCACACACATTATCGTACTATGTACGCACACACCACCATAAAAAACACTCTTATTGTAGTTTAAAATAATCACTCACATTGACAAGTTAATTGTCATTTTTGAATTTACTCACCAGTTGGTTTTCCAGTGGCGGAACTTCATTCCTCCGGATTCCTTCCATTGAGATGAATCCGATCAAACAAAAAATTGTTAAATGTTTGAGATTATATTTAAATAACAATTTAAACCAAAGTGTGAGTTTTATTGAAGCAATGATTTTATATCAACAGCTGGAACTGGTGTGCTGGGTAAACTCTTCACACGGCAAATCGATATAATAAACAAAACATGCTTGCTCTCAGCAGCTGACTTACCTGTGTGGAATGAGGAAAAAAACGAGCAAGATAAATTCAGCATACACACAACCAGAATCCCACTACACAGATGGCACAGAACGCAGCTGAGGGCACCAACCCACCGTTTGTATGCAAACCCATCATGTATTTTTATTTAATAGCTTGTGTGCTTTGATGGAGATTAAATAAACGACCTTGGCTACTAAGCTAAAAAAAAATTTCGAACGAGGCGGATAGGATACACGCTCTATAGTGCGCTTAAATTGACGTTGGAGTACGTCATGACCTCATTATCGTAGTTATGATCTGTATGAGATGTGAAGGATGTTAAGGTGATGGTGAGTTTGGAGATTTACGTAACGTGAAATCTTGCCACTTTA
>JAQIWO010000833.1:0-12079 GCA_034695405.1 Entomobrya muscorum | reverse complement strand
TCACTGTCTACAATTGCGGATCGCCTTCCATAAGTTAAGGATTTTGAGATAGTAAGCATTAAAAAACAAGTTATGGCCATTTCACAGCAAATGGAAAATGTAAAGAAAACTTTTTATTAAGCTCATTTCAAATTTGAACACGAACGGCAAACCGCTAAACGACAAGTCCTACCTCAATTCTACCATTCATGTAACTTGGAGCAGTCGATGCAGTTGCAGAATTCCTTGAAGAGCCGAGCTGACAAACAAGTCACCTCCGGTGGAATAACAAGCTGTCAAACAAACATTTTGACATAATATATAGAACTAGAGTAGCATATGAAAAGACAGGATGCTTACTAAAATACTTGATTTGGAGGAATCCAGTAAAAGGGATGCCTCACGTTTGAGCACTGTGATGTTTGCCCTGGGCCCCTTGATTGATTTCCAGGTTCCGGTCAATCCTTCTTCGTTCGATTGATTCATGCCACGTATTCCGCATCCAACTTGGTTATTCCAGTCACCTACCTGATTATAACGCTTCGTCACAGATACCAGGTTCGGCCACTGCTCACATACCACTGCAAATCCTTTGTTTTCCAAATGCATTGTCTCTTAAATTTCAAAGTTTGGCATCCACTTGCCTAAAATTCTAATAATCTAATCCTCAGCAATCTGGTAGAGATTTTAACTCCCTGCAATGGGTCAAGTTGACACTCGCTATCTCCGGCATACCCAATCCCCTCAGAAGATTACCGTAGCTTTCTCTCTCAAGTTTCCTCAAATTCGGAGTAAACTTAAAAAAGCCGATCGTCCACGGGTTCCGTTTTTAAGACTTACTAGCTCTTCCAGTGAAAGCGAGATCCCGAGATCCATAGCGTCGACTCCAACTAGAGTTAATGCTTTCAGTGAGGATACGTGAATTCTCAAAATCTTCTGAACTTCGATGGAGTTTTCAGATAACACAGCAGCGATTTCTAATTCTAAGCTGACAAGAGAAAGTCTTCGATCCTAAAATGCATGAAAAAGGAAGGTGAAGTTATCTGAATGCAACCCACCAAACATGTTCAAGCTGCAATTTCTGAGAATCATATCGTATTCATGGACGAGGGTCAGAGATCAGAACAGTACAGCATCGTTTTAAATAATCACATCAATCCCTAATACTGTCTGGAAAAACACCGCGCGTGAGATAAATAATCATGATGTTTTTAATGCACTAACTTGAGGATAAGATACGATTGACAATTAGGTAATAATATAGTAAAGGTGCGAGCAACGAACCTTCAGCGAAGGGAAACAACTTACGATTAGAAGTTCCATCCACGAAATGTGGTAACTCCTCATCGCGCGCATCCATTAGAGCTAGAGACTTCAGCTTCATTTAATCTGAGATCCAAAGATTTCATTTGGTTCCTCCGTAACGCTAAATAGATAGATGATCGAGTGCCGGCGGTTTCCCGGTATGATTAGTTCTCGGCAATGCAATACATTTTTCCAATGTGAGAATTTCCATGCAAACTTTTCCCGGCATGACCTTAACCAGTATATCTTAGTATGTAGTACTAGCCGGGAAAATATACTGCAGGGTAAAGGTCATGTCGGGAAATGCTCGTGTAGGAAAAGTGTCTGACAGGGAACTACTCATAACGGGAAATGTACGCTTGTCGGGAAACTGCCTAAACTGATTAATTATAAATATATTCTCATAATGCCAATGTAATAATTCAACGAATATTAACAATAAGCTTTCCAATTTCAAAAATCGAATTTGATAAGAGGGGAGGGTTTAGAGAGTTCAAGCTAGCTCGTAATATTGTCATGAGCTACTAAATCTGGAGACGCGAGGTACAGAAACCTATTCAAATGTGAGCATAGCGAAAGAAAAAGGCGAAAAAATAATACTTTCGAGACCACCAAATAAATGCTTGCTTGTCAAACATCTTGTTCAACACCCGGGATGGTTCATCATTTATTCCATCCTTATACCAAATTATTTTTTTCCATTTCCATGCATAAAATATCAGTCATTTACAAAAAGGAGTACAGTCGATGGCAGAGACAGATAATGTCATGTATGCATATACCTATGCCAAAATATATAAAATAATTATTTTAAATAAGCAATCTAACAAGCACTTGCAAGTAAAGACACTTTACATCAATGGCATCCTAAACGAACGAGAGGGACAAAATAAATAAACCATCTTTCTCTAAGTGGGCTTGAGAAAATATTTCTGATAATATTATCATTTATACATTTATACTTTAACAAAAATTTGTATTATATCAAATCATGTAAATATCAAAAGCCTTAAGCATAAACTGTAAACCTGTAACCTGTAAGCCTCCCAAATAAACACAAAACCACTGGTGATAGCAATTAAAACGTGGAATATCCAAACCACTATGAAATCCCCAAATTGTGCAGGTCGCTCCATTGGTCTGTTTCGTAGATCGTCCAGAGAACAGATCTGCTTGTACACCGTAAAACAACCATGGCTACTCCACTGCTTAAAGGCCCTCCACATCATTCCCCGTTCTTCTTCTGATGAATTTGAATACTGTAAATGAAAGAAAAGTGAATCTATGACGAAGAGATAGTCCCGATAGTTAGTCTGCAGCGACATGATTCCTGAGTCGACAATGCGGGTTAACATCTTTTGAAAGTATAAATGGATAATTTTTTCACTTTGTGTATATGTATAGGCCCAAATCAATGCACTTGTAACGAAGTAGCGCTCGTTTGTTTCAATTATGTAGAACTGTTCCAATAAATATAATTGCAATTTCAGGACGCCAGCAATGTCATTATCCCTCTCAGGATCTTCTCTAAATATAATTGCAAAATTATTTACGTCAGCACAGTCGGCCATCGGATCCTCTCTAAGAATTTCCGTCCAGTTACGTAAGTATTGTCTACCACGTTCAAATAGAAGCTTATGGTCGCTGCAAATGTTTTCCGCAAGTGCTGTAGCAAGTTTTAAATTGTTTGTTGTTTTATTTTCATGCCAATTTTCTAAAAAATCCAACTGCCAGGCTCGTTGAAGGATTCTATTTGCTGTTTCCTCCAAAGACGTCAATACTCCGTCAAATTCTTGCTCGTATATGTGTTCCACATTATAATACATCCTTTCAACGACATCCCACGACGTTAAATATTGGAATTTAGATTCACGAGCCAGGGCATGCAGTGAGTCGGGCACTTGTCCCGGTCCAGGATCTGTTGTCATGTAGGCGTACATGTCGGACGTATACGAGTTTCGAATTAATATCGCAGAAAGGAGCCAAATAGCCACCAAGAACCAACTCTTGTAGTTAATGTGCATTCGGGCATCGTCCAGCTGCTCAATAAGTGTTCCAAACAACCAGTAATACGAATTGGACTTATATCTTGTCCATTTTAGGGCTAGTCCTAGGTACATGAACGTCAAAATGATCATAGTCCATCCAATGAGATCGAATGGGAACACTAAAGCCAAGAAATTTGGGCTGCTCAAAGTCTTGCGTGCCTTCTTTACAAAAACTACGTAGCGATATCCGATGAATTGTATTCCAAACGCATGTGGGTATGCCTTAGAGAATGGTTTATATTCCTCTGGAGTTAGTTCAAAAGATGGCGATTCAAACATGCTCCAGGGTTCACAGCAGTTGTAGAAATACTTAAACAAATCTTTGATGCATACGTCAATAGTTCCCGTCAGATTAACATTATTAGCTCTTGCGCTTTCGTAGGGACAATGAACAAGGAAATTACTGAGTCTTCCCGTTTCGAAACTGTCCACCTCAGCTATGATTTCCTCCACGAACAGGATATCTCTGGTAAGCTTTACCTTGGTCAAATGATCTTGTTTAAATGCAGCATATTCATCAAGTAAACATTTCACGCAGACAGTCAATATCATTGGCTCGGTCCCGGCACTGTTTAGTAAAAATATGCGAGATTCGCTAAATATAATTTCAAAGTCCCTTTCCAGCATGTGGGGAGCAATTGGGACTAAGACGTAGTCGGGAGGTTGAGACCTAGTGAGGTCCCTTATGAAATGGCTGTATATTGTGAGATTTTTATCTTGCACGATGGGCAAAAACACACGGCAAAACGAAGAATGGGATAAGAAGGCAAAGTCGTAACTAAAAATATATTCCAAGTTTTCCAACTCCTCCAACGGCACTTCCCAGCGTTCAATGTCACCTTCGTACGTTTTGTTGTCAAGGACTCTGAAATTAGAGTGCAAACTCACGCATGTCCTGTCACTCTCTTCCATGTATTGCTTTTGATTGCAAAAGAGTAGAACGCTTTCATATAAATCCATCCAATCAGGTTCGTTCGGCTGTCTAGAAAAGTGAAAAGTGCAGTGCAAAAAGAGACGAAGAAATGGCCAATAGCGATGAAAACTTTTATTTTCTTTAATTCGAAGAATGTCTTCCAGAACCGATGATTCCGATTGTTGTAGCATTGTGCTTGCAAGCAGTGCTGGGATCAGAAACCGCTTTAGAAACTCCATGACTTCAACACGGTGAAATCCAATGGTGAGCTTGCTCACTGTCTGGTTCTTCAAAGAAAGTATGCTGAGTAGTTTATTTTCCATGAGATAAAGATGTATTTTAATGTTAACATGTTTTATAGCCATGATTACTATTTACAGTTACTCTTATGAGCACTTCGACAAATTTGGTCGTTTGCGCGACAAATTTCAGTCTTGATAGAGAAGGAATGAAACTAGTTGAGTGCTGCTAACTTTAACAAATGAAGAAAATTAACATGACGTTTAATTAAAAATACAATTATCACTTAGATTGGTGCTTGAAAACTACTTTAATCACGTAAATGAAGGAAATATCAGACAGCTCATATACTCTCATTACAGTTCAGTAGTTATGCACAATTTATTGTTTGCACGATTCTTCCTTATTTGAAAGTTTGAATGTTTGCATATCACTTATGTAGCAGAGAAAAAAATAATTAAGGATTAAGTAGACGCAACAATTGTTGGGAAAGCTAACACTTATTTATCTTTATTTTAGATTATTTTATAATTTTAAAAGTGTTCTTGCCAAGCACACAATTTTAATTTGCATGCCGTTTGCGCTTGTATGCATCTGCGGTAATTAATTATTTTTGTTTGTGCACTTAACACTTTCAACGTTATTGCGATTGTTGAAGAAGTACTGAAGCGAGATGTTTATTTTTGTATATATGCGTGAACAAACTGAGAATTCAGTCAGAAACACGTGCATGAAAACGTAGTGGCTTTACAGAAACGAATTTGAAGGAATATTAGAGTTGGAATAAAGTATATGTATAGTATATGTATAATAATATTTTTTTCCTATGAACGTTCTCTATAGGCAACTATCTTTGGTTTTTTGGCATGAGCCTGGGACCGCCGTCCAGATGACCTTTAATTAAATAAGCAGTTAAAGTTAAATTTACCTCACAAAAAATTATTTATACTTAAAATGAAGCGCAAGTTCGTCAAATTACTTCCTCAAAAACAAAATATGCTTGATTATGCTTCAGTTTTTGGTAAACTCTAATTGCCGTAAAAGCAAATAAATTTCAATCGTGCATAACTACTTTAATTTTTGACCCACATTACTCAAAAATGATTATATGGTCAAGCACATAAAACTGTGTTTAGTAACATAACCTCCACTGAATGGGATGAAATAAAAATATATGGGTGTTTTTAGGAGATGTGTACGGAACGGAGTCACCCAGCGTCTTTTTAGTCGTAATTCAGAAGCATGCACCCGTATTGGTACTTTACGTCAATGGTCATCTTCAGATCAGCGAACTTCTACAGTCCCGTCAGAAATATAAAGTTTCCTTTCTGGAAAATGTATCCGTGATTGCTGCATATGCAGCGCCAATTACTTTGACATTTCCGTGTTTGTTTTTCTGGGGACTACATTGGTATCATCCTTGTAGGGTTTCCTTACCAGGCTACTGGCTTCTGCCCCTGCCGGAATGCTCAGGTGGAGAACTTTTTTACGAATACAACACAATTTTAAAACTTGTCGTGGCTTTATGGAACACGCTTTTTGTGCAGGCTGTGCTCAATGTGGCACCTCTAGTGTATATAGGCTTACTGATTCTCTGCCCACTGAGCTATTTGTCGTATCTGGCAAACTATTTTGATGTGTGTTTAACGGCTCAAGGTTCCATTAGAATGCTTTCGACATCAAGGCTGTATAGAAGCAGAAGCTGTAAGTCCTTTCCATTTTGATGAACGAAATGCAGCGTCTGGAAGTAGCTGGACTAACAGTAGTTTTCCCAACAATTTTCCAGGCTGTTTCACTCTCCTTTTTAATTCGGAATCTCGCTAGTACTGATTTAGGATTTTTACAGCTTCTTTTTATGTGGATCTTGTTGATTTCCATTTTCTCCTTAATTGGCTTTCTAGGAATTTAAGCTGCCGTTCACACTACGTTCCAAGTAGTGCTACGGCAATTAAAAGCGACTACATGTGCATGCTTACAAGTTAGTGTGAAGGAAATGAATTCTAGGAAGCGGTTTTTTAGATCATGTTGGTGTTTGAAGGTCGGCATGGGCTAACTAAATTTTGTGGAACGATTGACACCCTTGAACTGCATAGATTTTTCAAACAGTATCACAGTGAGTATTCTGTTGATATTTTAAAGTATGAGTGCGTTACAATTTTATTAGATACAGAACAAAAGGAAAATTTCAGATAAAGTTCCTATGAAGATAAGACGGTGGTACATAAATTTGTTTTGCTTGAACCGAAGGATTCATTAAGCACTCATTGTTGAATGTGAATATAAGTACAAGCTTCTGCTGTCTGATGCCAAATAAGACATGCAAATTCGACAAAAGTAATTAAAAATTGAAAGTCGCCAGTAAATTTTCCTTTATCTCTCATAATCGTATTTAGAATATTAAGAAACGAGACTCTGATACGTTAAGGATTTACGTAATTTATTTTACATTTATTATTATTTTATAAAATGATCTTCATAATCAGCTAATGTGCACAATACAGACGTACAAATTTTAATTATTTGTACAATACCAGTAAAATAACTTAGGTGCTACAATTACTGATTGTAATTCCGGGAACTGCTGGTCAGCATTTTATTTTTATAATTCTATTCACGCCTATTGCATGTACTTTGAAATATACTTTATATCTTACAATTTTGTTCTCTCAAAAACCGGATTTGAAAAGTTGACAGCGCGCAAGCAACAGTCAGATGTCAGTCAGCCCTGTCAAAGTCTTCTGTTGTATGTTCATTGTCCATGAGTCAACATTATTGATTAAAGGCTTTCTACCAAAAATAAAATGGGAAATATCGGAGCTGTTTTATAATAACTCATTATAAATGAATACATTGCTTATACCGACCATCTAAAACTCGAAAGCTCAAAAACTGTTAGCTATGAGTAGATCAACAAATGCCAGCATTTAAAAACTGTCGCCTGATTTTCTTAAATAATTTGGCTACTCTAAAATTCCCAATATTTGCGTGACTCACATATCACAAGTTAAATATTATGCATGTATATATTTTGTAGGTATATTTACAATATCAAGTCATGCTTTTGAGCAGCGTTTTGAAGAATACAATTTGCTTTTTAGAGTTTAATCGGTCTGCATGGATGCGAAAATGCCCAGGACAAAATTGGGTAATGAATCAATGCAAAATATAAATACCGTAATGCTTTCAAAAGTTTTTCAGTTGGCTTCGAAAAGTGGAGCTGTGCACTCTACAACTTACTACTTTTTCGTACTCTAAAACACGTTTTCAGAGAGTGCCACACGTCCATCGATCTGGGCAGGATGGGGGTTTCAAATGCTCAAATACGAGTCATTTATGTGCATGTGTCTTACTGGACTTTGGCGGAAGAGGATGCCACATGGGCGACGAGTTTGGATGACTACCTCAAAAATCACGAGGAACCTGCCGACGCCATTCCAAACGCAGTGGTTGTCTAACAGTCTACCATGATCCCATGATGAATGACGACACGATTGCTGAGAGGAACTCCAAGTTCCAACGGAAACTAGCAGTGGTGAAAGCCCTCAGAGGGCGAATCCTTGACGAAAAACACTCTAACCTCGTGTTAGTGCTGAAAGCCGCAAGGGGTGAAGCTACATCTGAACAGCGAAACCCAGCAAAAAAGCTGGCAGAGTTTGAAAGTGCGATATGGAGCCAGTGGACATTTCCAAAGCCAGTCGTTGTTGCCCCATTCATATATTTTCGTTTGGGGACTTCCACTCCTCCCATGGTGAATGGAAACTGGGAGATGCAAAATAAAGAGTACTGGCCTCGGAACCTGCAAGAAAAGTTGCTCCTGCTGTCGGAGAAAGGAGGCGATTCTTTGGGACATGCCATTTTTAGGGCGGCATATCCAAATAAAGAAATACATTCGATCGTCACGCCGAGCAATAAAACCGGATACCTTCTTCCAGCAAACCATTCCAAATTGCAAGTTTTTCGAGAGCTTTTAGCCAATTCCAGTATCTTCCCAAACTTTTCTGATCCCTTCAAGGCGAAGTTGGAGCTTCGAAAGGCCATGTTTGCTGAGAAAGGAAGAAGGGCCCCAACAACGCCAGTTACCGTTTCACTGTCAGGCACCGCAGCCACACAAAAAGTTGGTTCCTCGCTGCCAACCTTCCACACCAGAGAGGGTTCTCAAGGAAACCGAGAGAAACCGGAAATATTTAGCAGACAACCTGAGGAGCTTGAAATTAATCAAGATACTGCGGAGGATGAGCTGAGATACCAAATTTTGGAGATAAAATCCCAATTTCGAGAAGTGCATGAGAAATTGGCGTGGTCGGAGCACAAGCACCAGAAAGTGGAAGCAAGAACCGAAAAACTGGAAGCGCCTTTGCTGAAGAAAATCAGAGCTCTGAAGGAGAACTACGAGAAAATTCGTGACGAGATCCTCGAGATGCAGAGGGTATCATGAAACCGCTCGAGTAATGGTAGTAAGGCAAAAGAATACCTTTATGTGTGGCCTGTATTTTCCAAAATTCTTACTAAAGAAGTAAAGAGTAATGATCAGCTTAAAAAAATAGTTTACAAACAGTTAGAACGATATTTTGTCGTGTACATATCGAATGTATGATTTTACAACATTCGTTTTGCAAAGTCACCCTTGTCTCCTTGTTTGTATTTTGCTTATTGACTTCACATACACCAATACCTGTACGTCTCTGTAATTATTAATTTGCACACAATAAAATCAAAATTCAACAAATAATTCCCCTTTTTTTATATTTTAATATTTTAATTTTTGGGAAAATGGGAGGTATGCAATACATTATTTATCACGCTAAGTACATCACACCAAATGTCAATACTTGTATTATTATTTGCTACAGCGAAAAATATTTACAGCTAAATACAAAGAGCTTATCGTTACACAGTTTTAATATAATTCACATGCTTGCATTCATAGCCTAACAGTTTTCCAAATGCATGTTTAATTGTTTAAGAAGGAATTTATCCGGCTCGGACGTCTACCCGAGCCTCTTCAATACGCCGCCTTAAATCTTTTAACATTACAACATGTGAAATTATTTGTGCTATTGCCCTAAACTAAGAGGATGTTTATTATGTAAACTGACTGGAAAGTTAATTTTAAACAACACAAAACCTTGGTGGTGTACCAGCGGTCGTATAGTTGTGTACACAAAATAGCATTTTTCGTCTACATTTTACAAAAACATTACTTGATGGGGAATCACAATAGCTTGTTTTTTAATAGTAGAGTGATAACTATAATAAGTAAAACAAGGATAATCTCTAACAGTAGATATGGGATTTACATATATTGCTATCAAAAGTACATAGAGATACATTTTGGGCAATTTCCTTTCCTCAGAACCAGAATATATTATTTACCGCATGAGCTTACTTTTGAAAATAAATTGAATCCTGCAGAAACACCGATAGAGTCACTTGAAAAAATTAACATGATGAGATCATCGTTCGTGATCATCTCAGATTCAACATCATAGCAGAGTCTGTAGAAAAAATTAACGCCCAACTTAAATACTATATAGAGTCATAAAAGGCATAAAAATCAAACCAACAATTAGAATATTCCAAGATTTTACTTACACTCCAAGATACTGCCATTTGTTTGTGTTGGTAAGATTTGGGTCAAACCTGTAAACTTGCAGTCGATCCCAACAGCTTGTAGCTCTCTGCTCTAATTCAGTTTGAATGTAAATCAACTCAGTTTTTTTAAACTTTTGGAAACCGTCCCTAACAGGTTTAAGTACAAAAATTGACAACTCCCGGTTTCCATATAGTGTCCTTCCAGCTGGATACTTGATGTGACCAGAGTCCGCTGGAACGACTACATCTTCTGAGCTAGAACTAGTTTGGTAGCCAGCTTCACTCTCATTAACACGAGCAGTATACCGAAGAGTAAAACCACGACTACCTGACGTGGCATTCGATAAACCGGTATAAAACGTGACGACCGCAACAGAGGTTCGCGCAAGCTCAATATTTGTATGGCCAATTCTATCAAAAAATAAGTAAAAGTAAACAATGAACTGGCTGGTTTTTATTCCATAGCAATAAAGTGTTTGGTTTAGATCAATTAGTAAATTTGTACATACGGTACACTATGGGTAGAAATACCCCTGTAGCTGAACCCCGAAACAATTACAGATGTAGGAGTGCCCAGATCAAACATGGAAAGGGAATACGATGAAGCGTTTGGAAACCTTATTACCCATACACATCGTTCAAGTTGCTCAACTTCACCAAAACTTTTGTACGAGATTATTCCAGACTGAGCTTGTAGGATATCTCCACAGCTGGATGAGCTACCAGCAAAACTACCCATAACGGACTCGTCATTATTCTTGTAATCTTCTGTCTCGTTCGAAGCCCATCCCAAGAGCCCCAGCTGTAAAATACAAAAACAAATTAGTGCTTCAAAATTCATTGTGTAAAACTGGTTTACTATGCCAATTTCTTGTAGTACTCGTTTTTAATGTAAGTCAGCCAGTGCGTTAGATCTGGTAAAAATCAATTTATATATAGATACGAAATATCATGCCACGAATGCTTTACGGCGTTTACAAAGGATTTTAATCGGGGATTATTTCACTTTTAACTTATCAATCAAAACTACTGGTGATTTTGCCGTGAAAAACATGTCGTTAATAATAAACAGCTGTTTTTTTAATGTGTGCCACCTAAACACATTTCATTTGATAATTTATGTTGTTAATATCCTCTTTTACTTGTATATTAGCAATATCAAAGATATAAAATAATGCCAAAGCTTAATGACTATAGTCATATCCCATCACTCGTATTTGGAGTGCTACACAGCTTCTAGAATTATTCCGCGGAGCTTAAATTTTCATTTTTTTATTAGATGAATTGTTAAACCAAAACTTAAGACAATTGTCCGTTGTGATTAAGATATAAATCTTCAATGGTTATATATTATAAATTGTTCATTACTTAAATCAATCAATCGTATTTATTTTTCATATGATATAAAGTGTTTAATATCTCGGATTAAAAAAAATTTTCACACTTGGGAAAAATAGTATTTAAAAATTTCTGACGTTTCAGAGCACGCCTATTTTTGATCTTTTTACCTTATGACCTTATGACCTTAATTGAATTAAGCTTTATCCATTTCTCTAGAATCATTGAAGTACGTTTGAAATTAATTTTATAAGTTTTTGAAAAAAAATCATTGAGATTTTACTTAAAATAATATTGCAATTTCATACATGGTGATTGGAACTTTAACAATAACAACACATTTTTCATAGTGTTTTTAGTTACGGTGATGGAGGATTTCAAAATATTTTCGTACGTTATTTGAAAGGATTTTGCAATAATTTTGTTTGAGTGGTCAGTTTAAAGCAGATCTATTGATTTAGATGGCAACTTTAATTTTATAGTAAAAGCCCACTAAGAAGCTGCGATTTTACTCCACATTTATAGAGAATCTATATTAAAATCGCTCAGCTCAGAAACTTGCTAGAAAATATGCATAACTAAATCCAACGTGTATAAATGACAATTCTTTACTTACCAACTATAAGTTTCGAAATCATTTTGTTTAAGAAACTTTGTGTGTTAC
>JAQIWO010000832.1:0-12081 GCA_034695405.1 Entomobrya muscorum | reverse complement strand
AGGTCGAACTCTTTTCAGAGGACAACCAGCATGAAAGCTTGTTTGGATTGCAGTAGAGAGATCTGTGACCCGCTCTTCAAGCGTGGTAACCGAAGTTATCTCGCTTGTCTCGATTTTGTCAAGAAGCGGATCCAGTACGCTTTTGTACTTTGTCCAATCCGTACGCCTGCGGTTCCTGTAAAGGATAGGCGGGCCCAGTTTAACCCCTAGGTCGAAGGTTATCTTTTTATGGTCTGAAAAGGAGTAGTCCTCTTCGACCTTCCAGTTATGGATGTCTGCAAGGATGTTCGACGTGGCAAAAGTGACGTCTAGAACTTCCCTGCGTGTCGATGTAACGAAGGTAGGCTCATGACCTTGGTTCACCACGTGTAGTCCAGAAGACACAACGTAGTCGACCAAGTCCACACCTCTTGCATTACAGTCTGTACTCCCCCATAACCCATGATGGGAGTTCACATCGCCGCCTACTATGAGCTTGCGTTGGTGTTGTTCGCAATGGCCCACTAAAAGACGAAATTCCTGAGCCGGATGTGTATCAACCTCATGCGGCATGTATACAGAGGCGATAATTATCTCCTCTTTTCCTAGCGTCATGGCGGCTACAGCTAAATCCCTTGTGCAGAATTCAGCTAGTGGCCAGGTTTTTATATTTTTTGAGGTCAGAATTACGGCTCTTGGTGGGCTATCCTCAGCGTTAGACGCTATCAGATTTCCCAGCCCAGAGAGTCCCGTAACCTGCCCCCTTCGTGTGTGCGGTTCCTGCAATAAGCATATGTAGCCTTTCCGCTTTACTTGTGTAAGATTCTCACCCAAGTCAGCGGTGGCTGCCACAGCTCGGTGCATGTTGAGTTGAATACACTCAATCATGATTCTGATTGTGTGTGCTTCTGTCCCAAGTGCGACATCCATCCGAGGGTGAATGTGCTGCACTTACAGTAGTTCTAATGACCTTCAGCAGTCGAAATATTGGCAGAGCTGAAATTTCAAAATTTCGTGCTGAAGGGTTGTCACTGACATGTAGCGGGGTGCTGGCCCAGGTCCTGTGGTGGCGGTCTTCCACACCGTCCCTTACGGACGCACATGCAGCACCATCTAGAATGTCTAAATTATGTGGAGAAGAGTCTCCATTCATTTTAGTCTCCGAGGGCTCCGTTCTGGGGAATGAATGTAGCCAGTACGCAGACAAATCAATTTCGTAGATGTAGCTCGGAATCACAGATTTGGTATCTATTTCGACACCCATGTGTGAATTCCCACGAGCTCTCATCTTGATTCCATGAGTGAACAATGGTGGTTGCCCACCCGCACACCCGGAGTAAATGTAGCAACTAGGACTTGAAGGTGGTGTAAATGTTCTTTTACACCCCCGCCAGAGTCCCCTGTTGCATTTACTTTTGCACCCGGGTTCAAGGACACCAGTACCGATCTGGTTCCCTTTCACCTTGTGCCTCACCTCCTTCTCACTCAACCGCCTCCTCATTACCCTTATCTCCTACATCTCCTCCTTCTCCTTCTTTCTTACCACCCGCCAAAGCTCTTTTCCCCAAAAAGGTGCTTACGCGTAGTGCGTCTGGTCGTCGTGTCAAATAGAAGGGCCGGAACCCAACCTTCTCCAACGCCGGCCGACAGCTATTGGGAATGCTGAAGTAGACCCAGCTCCCAGGTATCCCCCCTCTCCTATCCTGCCTCGTCGTCTCGACTCTCCATAAGTCGACTTGACAGGAAGGATTTTGTAGCTTTAACACCCAGAGCAGTTTTTCACTGCTCTCGGGTGCTGATCCTTCAAAGAAGGTATAGTAGGTCTTCCTCCGATGTTCATCGGGGAAGTCCTGAACCCTCCATCCTCTCATCTGTCCGTCTATGATCCTCGACGTGACCTCAATGACCCAGTCCCTGGTGACTGAATTGCAGCAGGAGACCACAATTCGGCCATCCCTCAGATTTGTCCTCTCAATCTGCAAGTGCCCTACACCTCCCTCCTCCTTCATCATCTCCACCATCATCTCTTCCTCCAGAGCACTCGCGAAGTTGAGGTACAACTCCATCGGGACTGGGTGTCCCACTCTTTCATCCTCTTTGAAGGTCACCCAAACTGCTGTGAGAATGACCTTCTCAGCGTAGCTCCCTCCGGTTTTTCTGGAGGGCGCACCCACGTTGTTTGGGATAACTCCCTTACTAGTGGAAGGCTGCTCTCCATCAATCCCAGGATTTGTCGTGGGCGAGCCAGCTGCAGCCTCACGAGAGCTCCGAGGAGTTCCCCCGGAGGGGTCTCTACCCGGGTCTCGGAGGACGCCGCCTGCTCGCTTCGCATTGTTTGCGGCTTCTTTTGGCGAGCCCTTCCTCTTCGCCCCCACATTCGCCGCTATCACATCTCCTCCCCCACCACCACTTACTCCTGCTCCTTTCTTCTTCTTGCTACCTCTCCTTCTCTTCTTCACCGGAAGACCTCTTAGAGGGATTTTAGGTGGATCTGGGTACATGGAGGTTCGCTCCACCCTCTCCCCTCCCCTTCCACCCTCAATCCCTTTTCCTAGACCCTCTGACGATGACGACGGAAGAGGTGCCGCTGGTGGAGGATGGTTAAGTGGCAGCGTCGACGCATTCTCACCACTATTTATATGCGGAGCCACCACCTCCCCCTCCTCCTCATCCTCCTCCTGCAGCACCCTATCCTCATCAACCAACATCGGGTTTATCCCATTCCCGTCTGGGGAGAGCGCATCCCCGTCGCCGAGGAGCGCATCGTCCTCCATTGGGGAAGTCTTCTCCTGGTTATCTCCCATCTGAAATATACAGGTAAACAAACACCAGATGATACCTGAATATCATGGTGTACCTACCTGTTTTCATTTGGGGGGGAAAAAAAAGGTAAGAAATGTCATACCTCGAAATCCAGTGCACAAAACTCAACCTCAGGAATTTGAGAACAACCCCAGTTATTCCTTACCCTAGTTAGACCCGTGCACAATCACAATTAAATAAATTAAATAAAAATTTCTGAGGAGCAAAGCATGAACAACATGTGTCACTTTGCCTTCGCGCCAGAGAACATTTGTTTAAAGCTATACAATCCTGAATAATTTGCTAAAAATTTAAAAAATCAATAATAATTATCCTTACAATTAAAATCCGGACAACTTCCACTCTCATGTTTGCATTCTTTGAGATGCAGTTGTAGTTGAGTTGTCGTCTTTCGCTTATCGGGGTGGATGTGCCTTTTTAATTATAAAAACTTGAAGCAAACAGTCATAAGCAAACTTTTTTAAAACCATGTGCACTAATGGCGCATATTATTGACGGATATTCATATTGTTACTTTTTTAACTAGTAACATATTCCAATTAAAAAATAAAGTAAAGATCTAAGTAAATGGTCCAGACATATTATTTTGTGTATATGTTGTCCAAGCATCTCACCTTGTATAGACACTGCTATATTTTCCACTTTTAAAGGATGATCACAATTATGAGAGTAGATGCTAGCACTAAGACTACTAGTTGACTAAAGTTTTGCTTCACATGTTGCTGTCACAAGAAATACTTTGTTGAGAGCGTCCACACTTTTAGGGCTTCTCGCCCATGTGTGTACTTATACTGATTTTCGAGATTTGATTTGGAATAATAATTTATAAGACAAATCTCGCATTTGAAGTCGCAAGCTCTATCTATATTTGCCTGTACCTTAAACGTGCTCATAAATTAAAAAAAATTGTGAAGCAATTTTAACATTTAAAAATTTACATTTTCACTGGTTTCGTTGATATCTTCGTGTTCATGTTTGCCGTATCAAACTTCCAGATTGGATAAAATTCTTGCTACAAATATCACACTAGAAGCCTTCCTGTGTGCATGAGCTGGCGCTTAATTAGATTTGAAGAAGTAGAAAAGGAATTCTATCATTATGTTTAACCATAGCGGTTGCAACCAATGTGAACAATGTCTGCATAGAAGCTGATTGCATAAGGAAAGCCACTGACAAAGACGGTTATCAAGGAACGGCTGGATTCTTTAACCCGATTGAGTGGCCACCTACGGAACATGTTCGAATGAAATTCGAGCTTCAAGAGGAGCTTGGCGAAACCCATGATTCCCTCCAGGGGATTTCAAAGGAGGAAGGCGAGATGTGATTTTGTGGGAGTGGAAGGCAGATATACACCGGAGGGGCAATATTCTCGAGGTCTGTCTTGGAAGGAATGGGAAGATCAAGTCGGTCATCAAGTTGCAGAAGAATGGGAATAGATCACTGACAAGAGATTCCATTGATGACCAAAGTGGAGCAGAAGGCGTTGATGGCGTATGGGTACATGAGAGAACATGAGCATAAAAGGTTGTAGGAGGACGATCAGAACGACTATCATTAAAACTCGAAGTTTACAATTGAAAAGGCTAATCCAGGGAATTTTATAGCATGCATTTTGCTCAATATTTAAATTTAACTACACGAGACGACATGGCGCATCACAAATGTTTGAACATAATGGGATTGACGATTTACTGCACAAACGGTACTACTCACAAGGGTGTACTGCTCCAGGGCTTTTACATGCTCTCCTATGACTCGATAATGTAAACTGATTTCTTAAATACCTTATATATAGATTTTTAATAAACGTTTACCTATCCTCCACCTTTTTGTTATTTCATTTACTCTCATATGAACTACCTTTACATTAAACAATATAAACAATGTTTATTGGAGTTTGCAATAAAGATTTTTGAATTGAATTAAAACGTCAATTCGAAACCAATGTAGATAAATTAATTAAAAAAATACCAAATACATACACTAAAAACTGTCAACTGTTGTTATTAACATGGCTCACAAAGTAAAAAAACCTCAAAATATTTAGTGTATTTAATAAAATAATAAAATTATAAACATTCTACTGAAATGTATTATAATTTGCAATAAAATAAAACATGTTGCAACATGATAGATTTCGAAAACAAAATTATTGTAATTTAATTCATTTTGAAAATTACACCGATTTCATTTTTTTAAAATCTGATGTTAATTACTTATAAATTGTTTCGTAATTTTAAAATTTGTTGTACTGGTTTAAAGCATTTTTTACACGAATAAAGTACCTTCTTAAGCTAACAAAACTATTATTTAAACAAAGTAATGATTGTAATAGTGGTTGGAAACAAAAAGTTTTACTTAGCAAACTAATCGATAAGAAATGTATTTTCCTGCCGTTGCCGATGGACGGATAATTTTTACCACCTACAAAACCGTTTAAAGAAATTATTATATTATCCAAGTTAAACAATGTCGGACCATCATTTGCATACAAATATACTACGTGGAGAAAGATTCGTGTATTGCAAAACTGCAATATTTTAACTAAAACGAAACATTAGCAGATAAGCTAGTGTAGTATACATACGATCTCACTTTCTTTGAATGGGTGTTAGTCATTAAATTTTATATTACAATCATTGATTACTCAATACATTTCAGTGCGTTTTCTTCGCATTAATAAAGACATTCGATTGCAATGATTTAAAATTAAAAGTCATCTTTAGGCAAAATTTGAATGAACCTATTCTCTCTGAAGACCAAAATATGAAGCGACGGGGTCCGTCAGTTGAATTATTTCACCGAAAAGTTTCTATTAATCGAGTATATATAATTTGTAAGCGTTTCATTTGCATAATAGGTCAAACCAAAAATTATTTTATGTTTCTCGTACAAGTGTGATAGCTTAGTTTACATAAAAAATGAAAAATTGCCGCTCCTAAAATCTATTAGAAACAAAGCAATCCACGCAGAAAATATCGAACAGCTGCACCAAAAACCGTCAACAATAAACTTATAAAAATGTTCAATCCTCTCACAAATTCTTTATCTTTACACTAGTAGTCGTGTTGGTAATTTAACTATTTTCCCTAATATAAAACTACTCCAGTCCATATGTCCTTTTCTATAATAGACTATAAGATGACCTTTTTTGTAATATAATCTCATGTGCAACAACACATGATACAATTACGTAAACTCACAAAAAGTAACAAAAAGATAATTAAGAGAAGTAAACAAAGTTATCGTTTCAATAAATCATAAACTTACATTCCCACGCTTTAGTCCAAAATAGCGAGCCACTGGGTCACCTACTTGAATTCTCATTAGCTGATTCTCCTTGAGTTTGCTGTAAAACAGTTACTATGTTAGTAATCAAGTTTAAGTTTGCAACTCATTTTTTTATATTCCCGTTAATGCAACCAATTCCAATATTTCAAAATAAAGAAAAAAAATTATGGGAAAACAGTTATCAGAAAATAAGTTTATCTAAATTTCTCATTGTACTATTTTTGGAGCAATTCGTCTTTTTCTTCTGGTGTAAGTAAAACATGCTCCGGAACCAGCTCGTGCTCAGTAATGTTGATCAACAACTCGGACTCCAAGAACTGTTCCAAATTATACTTGGGAGCCATTTCAACTAAACTCTATTAAAATCACAGAAAAAAATAGTCACGTATAATTACTAAAATCTCAATTTAGCCCTTCTAACAATTCACTTCTTTTATAATCACTTCAATTTGCAACGAAGAGCCTATATACGTTAATTAAAACTGATAACTAAAACATTACGACAATTTAAATAGTGTACCTGCTTAGCAGTTGGTGTCATTCCCTCCTGAACGACGAAACAAGCGCTGTAAATTTTCTGCTCCTGCATTCGCTGAAGGTATGCTTTGATATTTTTTATTCCAATTTTCGGTTCATCAGAGAAAAATACAAACATTTGATCTAAAATATTGATTCAAAAGAAGCCTGTTTATATCCTTGGATATAATATATTTAAATTGAGCAATTACCACACACAACTTCACTTTAATTGACAACAAAAATAGTTAGCGTTATCAGTTAAAGTTAATATTTTATACCTTTGGGATCATCCTTATGCGCAACCAACAAGCTCATATCTTTCCTGCTTGGACGACTCTCACTCGGCTTATCTCCAAACTTATTTTTAAACCCCTCCAACGTCTGATCCAATTCATCCTGGGTGACGAGATAACCACGATCATGACAGAGCTGCAATGTCAAAAAAATTATGGTTAAAAACCTTACAATTAACACGTACATAAGCAACTCCATGAGATACCGGAAATGAGTGAAAGCGAAGTTTCTAAAATAAAAAATCATTAACATAATTCGATTCCTCAAAGAAAATAATGAAACTTTCTCTGAAAACGTAGCGGCAAAAAAATCACGGTGGTGCGTGCTGGGGGCCATACATGACCTTCTACTGTACTTCATAGGGCATTGCACTTCTCCCCTCAAATGTCGGCAGTTTGGACTCAAATTTGGCACAGACATTCCTTAAAGGATTCCCTACAGTCTAGATGAACATTATTCCAGAATTTGGAATATGTAAAATCTGAGGGTGTAAGGGCATGAGTCACGATTACGTTGAAAATCTGAAATTTTGGCCATGTTTGGCCCCCACCACGCACCACTGTGATTTTGCGCTATGGTTTCAGAGAAAGTTTCATTATTTTTGGTGAGTAAGTGAATTATGTTAATGATTTTTTTATTTTAGAAACTTCAATTTCACTCATTTCCGGTATCTCATGGAGTTGCTCACATGGTTAATTTTAACACGGTGACTTGTCATTATTACAACATTTAGCAAAACTACATGTCACACTGTCAACAAAATCAAAACATCGAAACTAATCTCCTAAGAGAAAAAACACCCGTTGTAAATAGCTTTCAGAATTAATTTACACTTTAATTAAGTAATCAATTATATCAGTTTGCAGTTAGCACCAGTAGTAGCCATAAAATAACATCAGCAGGTATTCTTCTCCATTACCTCTATAACAGTTTTCCGAATACGCCAGAGCTTGTAAGTCTCCACTTCGTCATCCATCATAACAGATCTCTTCTAACTCGCACTGATTTAATTCACGATTAACTACTTCTTAACTGATCACTCACAATAAATTTAAAATACAGCTCATTATCCACTGCTTTCGACACTCACACAACACAAAGCTCATGAATATTAGCAATAATGAAGTGCCACTGCACAGCCAACACAGCAGCAGCCACAAACACGACATACAGACGCGAATCAAGCGAAAATAGAAGCTTCTTAAATATTCTACTTTTACAGTGCCTTCTTAAGCTTGTTGGCTTTCATCCCTAAAACATTGTGTATGCATTATTTCGGCATTCGTCGCTGTAATATTAATACGCCCTAAGTAAATTCGCGGATAAAACAAAATAACCTAAGTCAAACCGTGGATAATATAAAAGGCCGTATGTCAAGGATTGAATGATTCTTTGGTATTTCTACATACACTCAGCGTATTTATTTTACATTTTGTAATTCCTTGGCGCCACCACATATCATAAATTGTCTAATAAAATTTTCGGAAGTACGAACACAAGCATAAATTAAAGCATTCTTCAAACAATTGCATTTTTTCAACACAAGTTATATTCTAGCTTGTCTAGCAGTGCGTTGTTTTATTAACCAAATAGTTGTTTTGACATCTAAAAACACTGTTTTTAGAAAGGCTGTGACTACATGATGTGTGCCTGTACTTCACACAGAATAACAAAAAACGTTGCAGAAGAGGTGAATACGTTGAACAAACTACAATAGTGTTAATTCTATCATTCAGAATGTCTAGTTGTTAGATGCAGTGTGCAAGTCATCAATCAATTAATCGTTTGTTTTGTCAGAATCTATATTTTATATTTTACATGTTAAATCTGCGAAAAGAACCTTATCGGAAGTACGTGCAGACGGTCATTTAAATTCAAGCAATAACTAGTAACGTAATTAGTACAGCCATTTAGTTAACAACAAAATATTAAAGAGTCAAAAGCAGTAAGTAAAATAAACCAATAATTTTTTCATCTAACTAGTTCAGTGACAGAAATTTTGAGCATTAAATTACACTAAACTAATCAAGTTTTAAATTTTTTAGCTCAAAATAATTAAAGTTTTAAATTTTTTAGCTTAAAATAATTAAAGTTTTAATTTCAATACCGTTGTTACTAATATTTCAGTAATATAACTGCATTGCTGTTGGGTACATTGTGAAAACACAAATGTTGCAGCAATGCACTGCAGTCATGGGCTGTATTCACTTTCACATACATGGCTGCCGAAATTATCTGAAAAATTACTACAACTATGAAATGTATGCATATGAATAAAGACAAATCCCAATTTACCCGCCACTTGGAGGTCCATATCCAGGTTTGGGTGGTCCGTAACTTGGTTTAGGAGGCCCATAACTGGGTTTGGGTGGACCGTAACTTGGCTTTGGGGGTCCATACGACGGCTAAAAATCGATATTATTAATGTTAAACGCAACTAGCTCAATAAACTTTGTTGAAATAGATAGTTAAATGATACAATAATTTTTGATTAGTCAAGATTCTATTTGACTTCCGTCGCAAGTCGCAACACAAACTATGTGATCACCTTGGGAGGTCCGTAACCGCTTGAAGGTCCCTTTCCTGGAAGAAATTCAATAAATTATGTGTTTATCTAAAAGCTTCAAACTCCTTTTCCGTTCTTTACATGTGTCTGTGTGAAATGTGTGTGGTGAATTCAGAGTGTTTGAACATAAAGCGTTGTATGAAACCAAGTATTTAAAAATGACCGTGTTAAAAATTGTACATAGGTAGTAGGTACCTAGCCAATGAGGTAAAACGGTAAAAGTGTAGCTGTTAATGAGCGTGTTGGAGTATAAATTTGTTTAAAATGTACATTTGTAATATTTTAAAAGTAAGCAATTTAACAAAACTCTGATGACGATTCATTGCCTGAAGCTGGAATACCTTGAAGAAAGGTGTGAGGAAATCCCTCATTACCCACCATACCATTAAACCGTAAAGAAGATTCTATTGAGGTTCTATTTAATTATGAATTGCGTTGCCCCAAAAAATGTGCTCTTCTGCTTACCATAAACCATACGAAGATGGTTTCTTTAGCGAAGGTTTGCTCAGTAATAGTGTCCCAAGTCGAATGCAAATTATTTGGACGAATTTGCAATAACCATAAGTGAAGTAGTAATTAGGATGGTTCGTTTTAGTTTTGATTGAAAAAATTATCGAATAAATAGTCCTAAGGGTGCTCTACAATACATGTTCAGTGACCTTACAAAATAATGTCCTTATAGTCATCTAGGAAAGAAGCTGACGTAGATTCAATTAAAAATGTATTTACACAGGCATGTAAATATGTAAGTCTTATCAGGTTGGAGGGTTCATGTCATCAAAATGCTTTTTTGCTTTCAGTCCTTACAGTACGGCAGTAGAAGTGGAATTGACTAATTGAAGAATTGCACGAAAATATCCACTCAGATGCTATATATTTAGAGCGTTTTATTGGTGAACCCTTCTGGTTCTACTGCAACTGAAGAATGAAGATTCAATTTGAGCCAGGTGGAAGGTCGTGCTTTATGCAGCGTGTTTTTCATCGATGCCAACCAGTCCAAAACTTTTACCTGAGTCCAAAATCACGTCATTGTTAGCGTTTCTTTTTTTTCTACGCCGCATTGGCTGACTGTACAATATATCCCACAGCTCATTATTTTCAGGCATGGGTGAGAAGGGTAAGTCAACCTTAAGTGTATCGGTTACTCCATCGATCCCGTTTTGTAAGCTGAAGTAGCCCTCAGCCTGCTCGGTACTGTTCGTCATTTCCGGTAGTTCTGTCGTTATCATCTCAAGTGTGGTGTTTGGGGTCAGCTGGAAAGGTTCTTTAGGTGTACTGCTCGGTATGTATACTGGGGATTTTCTCGTAGTTGGAGCAAGTGTAGATGCTTCTGGTGGTGGGTCCAAGATTTGGATTACTTCGCTGAACGTAATGTTATCTACTTCTTCAGATCTTTGGTCGTCTTCATTGCTCGTTGGAGAAGATTTAGATGCGGAAGTTGCTGGGTCTCCAGTGGGTATGTGTGCTTTCCACTTTCGTCTAAATTTAAGTTTCTTCGAACTAATAACTGTTCCAGCGGTATCAGAGTCCATTCTTGCTTGCAACTCTGTCAGGTTGTTGGGACTGGGTATAATGGTGGTAGTTGAGGCTGCGATCAAGGGAGTTTGAGTAGTCGTTGTGTCATTGGTTGATGGAGAAGTAACTGGAGGGACAAAAGTGCTTCGATAAACCTGTGCACCCATAGTTGAGGAAGACGCAAGCATATTGCCACCGACACCGGCATCACCCGAGGAAACCATATTTGGTGCTGCTGAAGTGTATGTCACAGTTTCAGTGTACATGTCATTATTGTTCTGCATTACAGCGTTGTTTTCCCTGCCAATTGTATTTAATCTATTTTGAAGGGTGTTCTGGTTGGGCGTTGACTGTACTGTTTCTAAATCGTTGGATTCAGTCGTCGGCTGTGAGACTGGAATACTATCCAAAATCAAGTTATTATTGTCATTGTCTGCTGAATTAGATTCTTCGTCACGTGCCATAGGAGGTATTGGTGGTAGAAAACTCGTGTTCGGTCCTGGAGTGACAGGTTGTTGGCCTTGCGTTCCTGTGGTATTCCCATTTACATAACTCCATAGGGCACTCCAATAGGCTGGATGCCCAAGCGGAACTGAAATACCCCTTGGCGGGGTAGCGTTTACTTCAGCACTATTTTCTTGACTACTTGACCGAGGCGTCGCAGCCGGAGAGAGTGGTATGGAATTTGTGGGTAGAGGACCTGTCGGTTGGTAGTAAGCATTTTTGGGCCATTGTCCACTGGGAAAAGGTAGAAACTGAGCACCTAGAGGTTGGCCTGGTACGGGTTGAGCAACATTTGCAGGTGGAGCTTGTAGAATGCTGCTAGGGAATCCTGCAGTGTTTCTTAAAAGCGTTGGAGGACCAAATGTGGGTACAGGACCCACCCCTGGAAGTAGCTGGGGAACTCCAAAAGTGGGAGCTGGTGGTGATTGTGGTACTCCAAAGGTGGGTAGTGGTTGTGGTGGTGCTACTCCGTAGGTCGGGGCTGGTTGCGGTAGTGGGGCTACTCCGTAGGTCGGGGCTGGTTGTGGAGGTTGGGCTACCCCGTAGTTCGGGGATTGTTGTGGAGGCCCATAAGTTTGGGGTGGGAATGA
>JAQIWO010000831.1:0-12085 GCA_034695405.1 Entomobrya muscorum | reverse complement strand
GTCACTCGCTTGTTTCCAAGAACAAAAAAGAAGAAGTAAGTATCAACTTTGTCCAATATTATGCAACCTTGTTGTAATATAGTACACTTATTCTAGTATCATCATCATGCGAGCAAGTATATTACATCCAAGAAGAAGAAAAAAATGGAACAACGGCTGTTTTGCAATAATTTTGTCTATCACACTTGTCTTCTTGTCTCCCTGAGAATCTTGCACACATATACACACACGGAGAAAAAGCTTGTTTTCCAAACGGCTTACACTACAACAAGTGATTCCACGACTACCGTCCTTATCTTGGCTTTGTAGTGGTAATGTTTGTTTGAATAGAGTATATATAGAAGCAGTGCATTGAACAACGTAACGAGAAGAAGAAGAGAAAAAAAGTGTGTCTCTTTATGATAGTTATTTGAGTTTAAGCACTACTGGTACAAATACTTGGTAGAGACCACATTCGTTCCTTTTTCATGACATTATAGACTCTGTGTGTTCATCAAAGTCTTGTGTAGAACTCAACACGTTCCCCAGCACTCATATAAGCATGTATTTACCGATACAAGTATAATATTGTGTACTAATATCATGTCAACTTTATTGAAAGATTTCGCGTATATGTGTATGGACTCAATGAGTTTTTTCCTGGATCCTTTATTTTTTTGCGGTCGGTGTGTGTGTGTAGTAGTGACTGCTGCTATGACTGTTTTTTTTTTCTCTGGGTTCTCTCTGGAGAATTGTGAGGAGGATGAGATGAGAAGGCGATCTCTTTGGGCTTGGCATACATATGTTGCTCAGCTGGAGATGATCATGACGATGATGCTGATGATAGTGACATGGATTGGATTCAGAGAGAGTCGAATAGAAGGATGGAGAGTGAGCTTAAAGAGAAAAAAAGGAGATCTCGTATGGGTTCTGTGTGTGAAGAGATATATAGAAGGAGAAGAAAAAACGCGTGCTCTTCTCATGATGGTATTTGCTCTCCTTTTTTCCTGCAAATTTGTGATGATGATGTTGATGTGAAGTTGATTTCAACGAGAACAATGTCTGTGTGTGTATATATAAAGTACCTATGCTTCTGTGCTGCCTTTTTTGTTGTTGTTGTTGTTGTTATGTGTGTTCTAGTTCCACTTGGTGGAGTGAGCTCTTGATATTTTTAGCACAACAAAAAGTAATACAACTGCAAATGCACAGGAGACTTTATTTTTTTTTTGCGGGGAGAGTCAGAGTGGAAGCAGATAGATATTGGTTCACATGCTTTCAATTGTGAAAGATTAGTTTGGTCTTGGTAGACAGAATGACAGGTTTAATGTGTTCAAGATCACCACCTTCACTAGTAGCACACTAAGTATTACAAGTGGGTTGAGAACATATAGTTTGTTTTGGGAGAATATGTGCGTATGTGTCTAGAGAGAGCTCACTGGAGAAAAAAAAAAGATTCACTGCCACTCATTCACAAAGTCTACACAGAGAAAGTGAAAGGCAAGACTGGAAATTGTTCACTGGGAGAGAGAGGGAAGGAGTGAATTAATTGACTTAATGTGTAATTTCATTAGCAAAACTACTTCTTGTGGGCTTGCAATTTTCTTTCTTCTTTCTCTCGTGATCTGATGAGAAGGAGGCAGACGATAATAAATCTTTTATAGAAAAAGTTTCCTTTGACCTGTGCTCGTAACGAGAGGAATTCAATCAAAGTTTCGATTTTGATTCACAGTTTGTTTACAAATGAGATTATGTCACGACACGAGAATGTCAAACTTTTATGGGAAACACTTTGAAGATGAGTTGAAACATGTGCTTGGTAATTTAAATGTTTTCGGAGGATGGCACAAAAAGAGTAAACTTAATTTTTTGCCGGCAATAATATAAATTAGCTATTTTTTATGAGGAGAAGAACATGCTATACGAATAAACAAATAGAATATTTTGATACTAAACTTATTTTTAAAAAACTTTGATACCTTCGAAACTGTATCGGATTCAAGGCTCAGAGTTACAGCAGCCCAGTTCTGGAAATGCTGTTGCTTCACCGGATGCACGATGAAGACTACAAAGCTAGAACGTGAGATCTCCTTGTTTTAGCAGTCTTGCCTTGAAGCTTGCTCGAGAGAGAGTACACTGTATGCTGGAAATGAAGAGAGTGTAGATGGAAGCTCAACTGAACGCAAAGCCATGCCACTGCACATTCCAGCATTCCCAAAGCAAGCAAAAGAACGGTGAAGTCTAAAAAACGGAGAATTTCCCCTTGTTTGATAGCAAACGTAACTTTTATTCGAGCAATGTAAGTATTGCTCTTGCTCAGGATGAATTCCCTCAGTGTGCATACTTGGGCTGGAAGTTGGAATGGAGCATTTGCAGCAGCATACATATAGCTGTACGTTGAGCTAGCAAAGTGAGTAAAGTAAGCAAACAAGTCATGCTCAGGAAACCAAACGCTGTCTACATTTCCACTTGTGTTGCCACATACGTTGGTATAAAACTGTATACGCACGTTTAACTAGTAAAAAGTAAAACGTAGTACCGAAAAAAAGACTTAGCAGTGACTGGGTTTCTCTCTGATAGTACTTAAATAACCTATGCAAAAGTCAATTGATATATAACAAACAAATTTGATTACAAATACAACACTGGCTCTTATCAAATCGGAAATAAAATTAGAAAAATATATTCCAGAAAAAGCAGGAATTTTTCGATTGTGGAGGCCCTCATTACTCACAAAATATTTTGCAATTGCAGCTGATGACATTTCAAGGCTAAACCTTTGGTGTTACAAGGCTGTGTAGTACCAAAACGGAAATTTGTTTTTAATAGTTTGTTTTCCAGAAAACCTAGTTTCTTTAATTGAAACTAAATAACCTGCAATATAATGTATTTAGCTTCCAAAAACAAATTAAACTCAAATATGTCGGAGGGTAGGGATTACAACCTACACACACACACACACACACATTTATCATATCTGTAATATTTCTAGTTGTTATTGTGCATATAACGTTTAAAATTCAATAAAATATCTATAAACCTACGAACACACAACAATATATTATGTTGTACATCTCAGGAAAAATCAAATCAATTTTTACATGAGATGAAATAAGCGTTAGGAAGTTAGTTATAAGCATGTCTATAACATGCTTACATATTGCACACTGTACAAACTACTACAAGAGCATGAATGCACTGATTCAATGAATGAGCAAAAACTTTTCTCCCCTTCAGACTGATATGCCGCTTCTGATTCTCATCTTAGAGAATTTTTTTTCTTCCAATTTTCTCATCATCCATGTCGTCATCATGATCCGCACGAGAAGAAGAAAAAAAAAATGTGAAGCTGATGAGGGAGAAGAGCAAACAGCATAACTGAAAAAGACAGGCTTATAGTTAGTTATTTGTGGGGAGGATGAATAAATGTCTGGAGGATATTCAGACACTTGATGTGTATTCATTTGTCTGTGTGTGTGCATGATAGCATGCTACTAAACTTTTTAAAGATCATCTCTTTTCTTTTGCGTAAGCTTGGATATACATATACCCTATATCACATGTAATGATGTAATGTACAAAAGATAGCAAAACATCACCAATTGTGCTTGTGCTCTTAACAAGGAAGGACAAACCTTTTGATTGACACTTTGACACTGATTCTTTATATTTTTTCTTGTTTTTTTTTCTTTCTCTTTTCGAATGTTCCATGTTGCCGTCATCATGAATTCCATTAACTTCACATAATTTCTCCTTACTTCTCGAAAAAACTTATTCATGTGAGTCACTGCGTACTTATCCATGTGTTTTGAACACTTTGTATCTCATGTATACTCGAAGATTCTTCAGTTTCTAAGAATAAATATGTTATCCTTATTCTTCGAATGTATATAATATGCTGCAGAAATTACTGTTCTATCTAACCTTAACAGCTTAACTAAAAACGTTATCCAGAAATTGGTTTTTGCGACTTTTTCTAGTTAAATGTTTATTTTGTGTAAAAACTTAAAACTTTCCTTTCTATTCGAATATTTTTCGTACTGCAATGTAGATTTAAGATGATGGATGAACAAGTTAGATAAGATAAGTTAGGTCACATGCCCACTCATTTCTCGAAAGGTCAGTTCCTCTAGTAAAAACAAAAATATCAACTGTATCTTCTCAGTAATACTTCTTAGGCTTTGTGGGAGAGTACTTCTGATTATTATTATGCAATATACAGCATTACAGACAAATAATATATTGAGCTTTACAGAATATTTTTTCATTATTGCAAAAAACCTTAAAATATTTATCTAGTCATGTCCATTTTCTTCCATTTTGAAAAAAGAGAATCATTTACGTCAACACTGTCGAGAGCTGTGCTTTACTGAATATTCCACAAGTATGCACTTTTATTCTCCTTTTCATACATCATGTCACGAACTTGTTATTGCTTCCTTTATTGCAGTAAACATTCAAAAAAATATAATATGCGTATCCGCCTCTGTCCAAAACACTCCAGTCCCCTTTATTTCTCCACAAAAAATAGTTTCAAGGAGAATATCGCAAAAATATTATGCTATGGTGAGCAGTGTCGTACGTGGTGGTTGGTGGCAGATGACATGAAGAATAAAAGGAGGACTCTGTGATGTGATGCGATGCATGTGATAAGTCACAACGAATATGTCACTCAGGATTTGCATATTTATTCATCTTTCCCTTTCATGCTCACACAGTCATTCATAAATTCCTTTGCCATCACCAGTTTATTTTTTTCTGTACAAACAAGTTTATAGGGCAGGCTGCATCATCGTAATCATATGCTTTGTGCATATTATAAGGTGTTAACAGAACGAAAAAGTATTTTTTGTTGGTCTCTCACAGTAAGTCTTTGAGAGAGAGAGAGAGAGGGTTAGTCATAAGTCGTTCTTTTTTGCTAAATTACATGTTTGTGTGGTGAAAACAGGGAAGCGACTTTACATTGAGCTTGATTCGATGCGATGTTTTGGAAATATTCATTCTTAGCAGGAGCACCATTCAACTACACACACGCATAACAACAACAACCACTCTATCCAGAAAATAATATTTTATGCATACAATTTACAAGAAGAAAAGCGGAAGAGGTGAAGTGAGAAAGAGAAATTCCATCCATTAACATTTATTCTCTCGGTTTTTCCTAACATAGTCATTTCATTCAGTGAAATTGCTATTCCTACACTGCTGCTGATGATGCTGACGACAAGAGAGGATAACAACAAGGATTGTGTTTGTGATGGTAAATGCTGAAGTGCGGAAATATACATGTTTTATATACAATAATAAGAGGCCAAACTACTTTATATTTCGACACTTATCCACATGGGTACTTGAGGGGAAAGATTTGCACGGTTCAGGATTAGCTTTTATTGTACGCAAAATATAAATATCTGGAAGGCTGTGGAGGACAGAGAAAAGCTAGATGTAGTTTTGTGTGCATTACATTACACACACTGATGGCGCGCCACATGCATGCCACAATCTTTTGCATGAGTACCTATACACATTCCAGAGAGAATCCCTCTCTATCAGCCTCTTCCTCTCTGAATAAGTAAGGAGGAAGGAAGAATTTTAAGCAAGGTGGATGGAACCATGAGGAAATCATTTGATGTTAAAGTCTCTATAGATAAAGTTGTTGCGATATAAAGTATATATAGGAACTTATACGGAAAAACTTATGTAGTAAATGCAGCTGCAAGCTTATAAAGTTATGTGTATCTGCTGTGCATACAAGTGGAGAGGCGTAAATTACTTCTGTCTCATTTAATTCCTCTTTTCCCTTCCCCCTCTCTAGTCTCTCTGCTAGTCAACAGCATCAATAAAAGCTGCATATCACACACGTATATGTATAGGCGCATACCATCGGAAAGAATATCATGTAGCAAGAAATAGGGAAGAAAAATGGTAAAGTCCACTAATGCGTAGTAACTCTAACTCCTTTTCTTTTCTCTTTTCACTACTACTTGTCCATTTACAAAAAATACTTTGGAAGGTTCTATGTATATCATGGAATGCAGCTATAATATAGGACAGCAAGTTTTAGATCTACAATGAGATGGTATAAATATGCACGTGTGTTTACTTCTAAAGATGCAACTGGAACAGAAAATTTGGTAGGTACATGTGTGCGAGCGTTTTTGAAGGAGTTTGCAGGTTTTATGATCGTATACATTACAAAGTATACGTATAGGCTTACAGCTGTATCCTGGTGAAAGCAGGTCATTTGAACCTATAAAATTACTGTAAAATTAATTGTAAAGGTTAATTCCATGTCTCAAATGTTCAAGATTTTCCGGTTAATATGCACACGTTTGCATAATCGTCCAGATCATTGGGCTGCTTTATGATAGGTATACCGGGAGGTGAGTACTTCACATTGTATATTGCGGTGATAGTAAACATTTGGTTCTCTCGTTCTCCTGTTGCTTTCTCCACCTTCTAGATAAGTTCATTTTCATTGATGCAGATGATCGAAACAATAAAGCATGTTATATCTAACTCGTTTCACATCCAATTCTTGTTGAAATTTATAAGTTCACAGAGGTGGCGGTAATATGCGATTTTATGAAAGTCAGGCAAATCGTTGGATTTCTCATTGTTAACCGACCATCCACGCAAAGAACTTATCAAAGAGTGATTAATATGCATATAAATAAGCGCGACACGCCAATCGAAATAACAAAATACGTCAAAATGTCGAATACTGAGATGAAATGATTTTTTATTAGTTGGTAAACATGAGCTTTTAGTAGCTAGTCAAATTTCTATCAATTTAATACATACAAGTAATTTACATACAATTTTTCTGAAGGTACACGAAACATACAATATACCTACAAATATATATATATACCGAGTTAGAAAGTAGTTACGATTACATCATTTCAATTTGTAAAATTCACACCTGTACACAGTAATTAATGTTAATTAGCAAGTAAACAAAAAATTATTTTTGATGTTGAAATATAGTTGAACTATAGTTAAAATATCCATGTAATATACTTAATGCTGCGTATCTTGAGTAATTATCTCATAGATTACTTTAAGTTTTCCTAATATGTAATTTATATCGTTTTTTTTACAATACTATATAATACAAGACATACCTGGTAAGGGACACCACCGTTTACAGTTTATGTATAGAACTTTGGCTGATAATTAAAGCTACTATATTTTTTAATTCATAGGCTAATACGAATTCTGCTTATATTAATACAAATTATTGTAGGTGATAAATATTCTAAAACATTTGTGAAATTTACATAATAATATAAGGTAAAGGTGCGAACTTGTGTATTTATAGCGGTGAATTAAAAGTTAAATGTTTGTATATAAAATGCTATTAATTATACCCATTAATGTACTTTGAAGGATGACATAATGTTTTGCGTGGCATAACAGTATAGGAAACCCATATATTCTTTTGTAATTCAGTTGTATTTTGGCCCCAGTGGCTCCTTTGAAGAGGACATTGCAGTTGCACATGATTGTGCAATTTTGCAATCCAACTTTCTCCGCAAATTTGATACTTTACTGCTGTTTACACACTTTGTTATTTGCTCTTTTTACTGTTGTTAGCAAGATAAATGCTTTATATAATCATTAATAAGAGTAAACACAAATGAATTCATCGTTGCTCCTGGTAAAATAAAAGGTTGACATTTTCATATGACTAGTGCTGGTAGTTAATGTTAACTATTTACTTACATTATTTAAGAGTTAAAAACGTACTTTTATGAAGAATAAAATGCATTCATTTCATAGTTGTGAATCGTACTATATAAAATCAATCATTCCGAGTTAAAACTATGCGTGTATTCTTGAAATAGTAATAGCAGTTTGTTTTGGATAGCGTCATTACATTTTTGAAGTTTTGATCTCAGTAGCATTCCTTATCAAAACTGTGTTTGATTTTTATACTTCATATTGTTAAATAATTAGTTTACCTTTGCTCATAAACGTTCAAGTATGCAAACCCTTGTAATCGTGTAATCGTGCATGTGCATCCTATTCCATGCTGCTATTTACACTCACTCACGGAAGCGTTTTCTTTCGAGAAATGAAAAATTAATGTTTTATTAGTTATACGAATATTGTGTATGCCTATTGTAAATACAAAATTTGATAGGTTGAAGATAAAACATCAATACTTTTTCTGTTGTGTTATGAATTTTACGCAAAACATGAACGTACTAATACAGCATGCAATGCTCGGGTTACCGTTTGTTAAGTTAATGGAGATAAATGGTGTGGTAACGTAAGAAAATCTAAGACAAGCCAAAGAGGTTATATACTTAACACAATATCTTAAAATCCAATCACAGTGATGCTTAACCTTTTTAAGAAAAAAAAACGGTGCCAATTATTGTTTCGTATTGATGTGCGTATTAAAATGTCGATGAGGAAGGCAAATGACATGGAAAAGCTGTAAAAATTTCATTTCCATTATCCCTCAAATGACTGTAGTTGTAACGCATTTTCATTCCAGGAGAATTCCTCTTATAGAGTAAAAGCTTACAAGAGGGAATATGCGACTGTGATGATGAGGGAGAAAGAAATAAAAAATCTTTTCATATTCCAAGATACCCTGGACTGGCCATCCGCTGGAATAAAAATTAATCAAATAAAAATCATCAGTAAAAATTCTACGGCTTATAAACATTAGGCAATGACATGTCTCGTTGACACGGCAGTTAATTTGATTGACATGTATTTATGTTACACTTACACATTCTCATTGCATCCTTGAGCTCCAGAGATCCTACAATGAACAAAACAATACATAGGAAATCAGTAATCTGTTGACTATTCATGAATGAAGCTGGGTTGCATGCTTTAAAGATTCGATTGTACACATTGACATATTTTCAACATAAGATGAAAGAGAGAAAGAATATATTTGGAACTCACCTGGTTCAAATACAATATTCCTTCTATTTATATAATTAGTTGAGGGGATGGCAAGCTCACAATCGAATCTAGATCCAATCATAGATGACAGGGTTGTGTCTTCAAATATTTTGTACGCCCTCACATCATAGGCACCATCGTACTCATCGAACCATACGGTCACGTCTGGAACTCTGGAACAATAAAACACGCACCAATGCTATAGCACACCATCGTTAAAATTGACTACATTGCACTCCTCCAGCAAGAAACAAACCCCTTTTGGCAATATTGACATTCAACACTCAATCCCACATCCATGTCACCGAATACATTAATCATATAAAATCAAAGGAAATTTTCTTACTCTTGTTCCTCGTTATAAAATGTCATCTTTGGTTTTGGGAACACTCTGTTCGCCCAGCAGGATACATTAACATAGTTTGCTCGTCGGTTTTCAATCACTTTCATTTCCATCTCTTTCTCTGGAGCTGAAATAAAGAAGCAGAAGAATAATATTAAAAAATAGGATTCATAGAGAAAGGTCTGCATCGGCAATAAAAAATGAAGTCCCGAAGTTCTGAATCGTAAAATGTAATACCAGCCAGGTCAGCAAATGACAGTATGCGATATCACACGCAAGTAATCTCGAGATTGTTATTTTTTGCACACAAATGGACCACATATGCAATCTTTAAAACGTATTTGTAAATTATACAGCATATATGCAATGGAAATCTTTCCATCTCTCTGTGTTTTTTGGAAATGCATGAACACGTATACTTTCTCCTCACAAAAAATGTAGTGTTTTCTTATACTCAAGTACACTTTGTATTGTTTCATGATCAAGTGAGCTAAGGCATTTCTCCAACTTGGATCGTGGTACTATAATTTATCATAGTTCTGTTGTCAACTAATGAGCTTCTCAAAAATATCAAAAGAAATTTCCAAGGAGCTGCCTCAGGGAAAATAATCTAACAAAAGGAAACTCAGTTGTTTCAAACTTTAGTTCCTTTTCAACATGAAATTGGTACGATAAGAAAATAAAAGAATTTTATTTATAACTCTACTATCTCCTCTTTCCACTTCGTGTTTAGATTTTTCTGGATATATTTTGTTTCAGATTTTGTTGTGCTACTATTTATAGTTTAACCATTGTACAACATAAGTATATATCATGATCATGACATTATGCTTTGTAGTAACGCAGAAAATTGAATGGCGTGGGCGTATTATATTCACATTAAGCAAATAAATGTGAAAACATTCTATCAGCTCTGCGTAGTCTGTTTTTCCTATTAAAAATATATTTGTTGGAATCCTGCGTTATTCTGTAATTTAGGCATTGTGTAAGCAGAGCATCATTGATATATTACATGACAATTAAGTTTAACCCACACATTGCACTATTATCGTCATTAGTTTTGGAGGAATTTCTGGATTTTTGGTAGGATAGATTCCAGATAACTAATGAAAACAGGAAAACGTTTCTTGGAAATAGAAAAACTACACAAATTTTTATCCTCTTTTTGTCTCATGTAGCATGTGAGTACAAATATCATATCATTTCAATCCTATGTTTTCCACTGAAGGGGAGGGGGTGGAAAAAATCAAGTACTCAACTGCGTATAAATCTGAAACGAGAACATACAAACGCCAACCTTCATAAGAAAAACAAACTGTGGTGCTTGTGAATATTTTTGCCTCGGATTTGCATACTATAAATTATAAATGTAGATAATTCCATTCTAGATGGATGGAATACTAAAAATAACACTTACGGCTGCATTGTTTTTTTATGGATGATGGAAATTTTAATTGAGTTAGGGAGATTTTTTTTGAAAACAGGAAGTACATGGTCATGTTATGTACCTATTAATAAAAAATATTAAATTGAAATATGAAAGGATCCTAGCTACTTTAAAATGCACAATACAGCCAAAAGTTTAGTGGTTTTGGGAGTACGTAGCAAAATAACAAGAGTTTAAACTGAAAAACCTCAAGGCTCAAGCGAATATCTACACATATTATTTTGCAATAGATCGTGAGAAAACTTCACTATGATATTTTTTAAAGCGAAACGTAACAAGCGTAATATTGAACGTGACAACTGTCACCGCAACCCGTCACATGTAGTTTTAGCAAGATGTTTACACGCTTCGCATCGCTCTGCACAAGAACTAATAGGGATTCCCTAGATATAATTTATTTACTACTGATATGCGTTTTCTGTTGAATAGCCGTGGATCCAGAGGTGTTGGATGATCGATCATGATCACGATTTCAAAACTCGGAACTTTGTAGAAGTGGCTTGAATTTCAAAATCAACAAAGTTGTTTGAATGTAAAACAAAGATCCATTCATATACTGCTTATATTCAATTTCATTACTTGTGGTCAAACGCATTTGGTCGATTGCATGGTTGCAACTGAAAGATGAAGCGTACTTTTATTACACAAAAAGCCCAGGGACAGTCATCTCATCAGAGATTTGAATAACCTTAGGGGAAAACCTTCTTATCAGCTTATTGTAAAATGTTTTGTATTTACAAATAATATGAATTATTTCTCAAGGAAAACTTGCTCATTCACAATCACCATGTTTGATGTATGTTATGTGCAGGTGCAAAGAGGTCAACATAAATTCCATTGATGAAGGTTCGAAAAGGGGAAAGGTGTTGACATTTTGAGATTTTATGTATAATATTGATAATTAATTATTTATGATTTTATGGATTATGAGCACACCAACTTTTTACTAGTCAAAGTTCTAATCATTAACAAGTGCTGTTTTTTTTTCAATTCGCTCAACAAGCAAGAGAAATTTTCATGTAGATCAGAGTACCCCTACGACAAATATTTAATGTTGTGCATCGATAATTTTATGTATTGATGAGCATTTTAATAAGTTCATACAGCTTATTACATCCATTTATTTGCATTTTTTATACAAGAAGTAATTTATCAAACTACACATTATATTTATTGCAAAGGTGCTGTCCAATTAGATGTTTTACTACCGCGCGCAAACGTCGCTTTTACTTTCCTACTGGCGCACCTGCATCTAATTATAATGAGTACCCAGTATGTACACAGAAATACTAGAGTGGATTTCTTGCTACTTTTAACTTTATAAACTTCAGTCAACAAGAAAATCATAAAAAAAACTTGGTATGCTCTGTCCCATTAGCAGTAGTACC
>JAQIWO010000830.1:0-12093 GCA_034695405.1 Entomobrya muscorum | reverse complement strand
CGAAGCTCGGGGTAGGATTCGATCACGGAACTGCATTCACCTCAATGCGGTAGCTTAACCACTCAGCCACGGCTGCTTGCTCCCAGATAAATAATATAAAAAGAAGCCTACATCAATAATTTCAGATTTACAATGATAAATAAACTAAAACCAGTAGAACTACGGTTGTGCTAAAACTTTGTTAATGCATGATGCATGCATGCATGTATGGCGTGATAATAACGTTAAGTAGAGTTATATCGGGGTGTTGTTACCAGGCACATGTGTCAACTCAGACTTGCCAAAAGCCGTTCAAGGGCTCAACATGTAACAAGAGCTTAGGTTTTAAACGAAACATGAAGCAACATGAGTTGATCTAAAATAGATTGCAGGTACACAGATGGAGACATTTATTCAAAGTGTACTTAGGTAGATCAGCAGCCATATGTCTAGTTCCGTTTTCCAAAATTGCCACACAAATTTATTTTTATTTTTCCACATTTTTCCTGCCATTTCTAATATATTTTTTTGTAGAATTAACGGACTACCGGAGTAGAAGTGACCGGTATCGCCATTCCCTAAAGACGAAATCGATGCACTTCCACTTCGGGGGTCCGTTGATTCTACAAAAATATCAGGGGGTCTATTCAAAGACTTTTAATTTAAGTCTAAAAACTTAATTTTTATTTAAGTCATGAGTTAAGTCTAATACAAAAGTTATTCAACGGTGAAGATTATTTTTGTTTTAGACTTAACTCATGACTTAAGCTAAAAGAGGAGTTTGGGGCATTATGATTCGCCGCGAATCTCATAAAGTGGACGCATGCACACACAAGCAAGCAACAACACAACACACAAGTCACAACTCACAACACAAGTGCAGCGATCAGTTCATCCCGGAGAAGTTGTTTGTTTGTTTTTTGGTAAAAGGTAGGTTTGACTGCTAGTTCAATTAGCAGGGCATTCTTTATTTAATTTATTATACAAGGTTAACTGCTAGTTGAACTAGCAGTCATTAAATTCTTATATCATAATTTGTGGTGGTGTTGGGCAAAATAAATATTTATTTAAATGAAATATGCCAACTAACACCACCCATTAATTATTTTTTGCATGTTGTCTCGCCTGGGCTGTAGGTCGCTTATTGAAGTCCTCCTCGTTTCCTCCCACGCTCTCATCTTCAACAACCAGTGTCTAGTTTTGTGTAAGTGTGAAAAGCAGTTGGCAATTATAGCCAACTGCCTTCATGTTTATTAGTTTATGTAATCAGTGGTGATGATGATTAGCTTTTCAGCTAATCACTACCACTACTGATTACATAAACTAATAAACATGAAGGCAGTTGGCTATAATTGCCAACTGCATTTAATGTTTATGTGGGTATATGTAATCTGTGATGGTGATGATTAGTAGAAACGCTAATCATCACCACCACTAACTTTTTTATTGCAGGTTGTCTCGCCTGTTCTGAAGGCCCCTATTCGAGTCGTCATCCTCGTCCTCCCCCAAACAAGCAGCAGTTATCATCACCGTCCTCTTCTCGTCTCGTCAAAAACCGAAACAATGGATCCAGTTGACATTCAGTGTCTCGAAAGGGTAGTTGCCTGGGCAGGTTATGGAGAATCCATACAGAAACTCACCTTTATGAAAGGAATGATCCGCACGCTGAATACGGAGGAGTGCGCCAAACTGAGAAACCTCATAGGTCATCGCATGGGAAGAGCAGCGACCAAAAAACGAAAGTGGGTTGGTCCTACATGGGATGAAGCCAAAGCAAAGAAAGCCAAGGCTCCCTGTGCAGAGTCATCACCGATGCCTTCAGGCATCGAGTATAGGCCTGCACAGGTGCCTTGGTGGACTGGCTTGGAGGCGGTTGCAGTGGATGTCGAGAAAGTGAGCGTCTGGGCACTACAAGGAATTGGCAGAGGAAGAGCCGCAAAGATTGGAGTGGTGGACGCCAAGTTTCAACTTGTTCTCCGAAAGGACATATACCACAAGCCGGGGACATTCGACACTAATCCGAAAGCAGTGGCAATTAACGGAATTAGGAAGTTTGATCTTTGTAGAGCTGAAAAGTGGGCAGGAGACAATGGTGTGCACAATCAGGTCAAGAATGCCTTTGCTAACAAATTAGTAATTACTGTGGCGGGCGAGAACGACTTTCGCTCCATGGATATTGAGGATGACCACTATGCAGAGACCTTTGATTTGCAGGACTTTTATCGACGCCCGGATCTCGAGCACCCCGAATCAACGAAAGAAATGTCGCTTAGGGACATGTACTTTTTTCATTTTAAGGAGGATTTCCAATACGAAAAGGCACACAATTGCCTAAAAGATGCTACTGCTACGATGAAGGTGTTCTTAGAGTATCAAAAACTAAAACAAAATGGAATGGGAACTATTAAGGGAAATCCCTTGCATCGTACAAATGTTGAGGGGTTTGATTTTTCGGGTGCACCCTTTTTGAAACGGATGGAGAAGAAGGGTTACTTTTACTGTAAACCAAATGAAGATTTCAAAAAGAATTGCACTTGTAGTTATTGTAAGCGATACCAATAAAATATTGTATTCTATATTCTTTTACATGAATTTTATCTGTATAGTTAATATATTCATTGCATCTTACAGTCTTACAGCATCTTATTCATAGTGCAAACCCACAATTCATGTAATGGTGATGACTTACACAAATTTATGTAGCCGAACTCATTACATATTTCTACTCTATTTTATACTATTACGGCAAATCAATATTTATAAAGCATTTATTAAATTTACAATTTTTTAAGCAAACAAAGTTAACATATTTGTATTACAAACGAAATTGACTATAAGTTATTATAATAAAGGGACCACGGAAATAGTGTATGTACTTTACGGTATTAGCTATTCATTTGGATTAGGCATTATGGTTAGTGGTGTTGACTTGTTGTGGAACAGCCGAACTCACTCCATCTTCCATCTTTGACATCTCAAAATTGTATCGTTGTTGCTCTTTGACTAATCTTGCAGATTCAATTCGGTTCCTATCCTTTATCAAGTCCCTAATTTCCTCAAAAACGGTAACTTGACGATTGATTGCATTGACTTGTTCCTGCATTAGTATTTCAACTTTTGACTCTTCCATGCGTTTTTTCTTTGGTCGCACTGGGTAGTTGCTTCGAGGCTTCGCTTGATTGTCATAGTCGATGAATCGCTAGTTGGCAGCAACGTGTTAGCTTGAGGTTGTAGGTTTCTCTCACTGGCATCACTTAATTGGTCGCCAACTTCGCTGTTATCTACGAAATAAAGCGTGTGAGTCAGCACCGTTCTCGAGTAAGGCCACACGTAATGGATTTTATTTTGAAACGTATATTTTACATACCGTTTGCTGGATTCAGTTCCAGGAAAGGCTCGCCTGGATTATTTCCTGGAGTGGTACGTCCTACCAAAACACTTGAGGCCTGAGCACAACTGGATGGCTGATAGTCATGAAGGTCAATACCTCCAGAAATTCCGTGAAGAGACTCCTTCGCCACTGTCGTTAGAATAATTTGCTGTGCTACAGTTAGCTCCTTTACGTCTGCAGTTCCTCCGCCGGTTTTCGTCATCTCTCTACTGTTTTCAGCGTGTAACATCTTGGCACTGGACTTAATATTTTTGTGTTTTCTCTGGAGTTCCTTCACCGTACGTGCCTTCCCTCCAACTGCATTTATTGCTACCGTAATTTCTAGCCATGCCTTGTTTTTAAGAGCCTTTGTGATGCTACCATCTTGAAACTTGGAGAAGAGGATGTTTTCTCTTTCCTTGACTGCAGCAACTAGAGCGATAACTTCCTCATCGGAAAAGTTTGGACGCCTTGTGGGGGCTTCGGCTGTCATTTTAACTTCACAAATCACCGTTTTCGTCTGGAACTACCTCGTTGTCCCTAAAATGAATGTCTTCCGCCAACAGAGGCACTTCCCGAGTGATGAAAATATTATGGAGAACTACAGATGAGACTATCAGTTTGCACGTTTTCTCTGGGGTATAACAACTGTCTCCTCCGGTTCTATAAAAATAAATAAAGAATTTAAGTTTTAATATTATATGTCAGTAGGACTTGTTATGAAACAGTTAAAACTTGACATACTTGTGCATGGACCTGAAGCGACTTTTCCAATTACCTATTGCCCTTTCTACAACGCTTCTTGTTTTTGACTGGCTTTTGTTAAAATCACGGTCCTCCTCAGATCGAACTGTTCGTTTTGGTACTATCAAGTTTGGCTCTGCTGCGTATCCACTGTCCGCTGTTAGCACAAAAGTTAATATGTTATAATATATATTTGTCTTGATTACATGGTAAAGTGAGTCATTACTCCGCTCGTGAAAGTCCGGCCACTTACCAATAAATTTGGAGTTTCCAAATTCTCCAGCGTTTAATCTTCGCCTTACACTGCTACTTTTCCAAACGAATGAATCGTGTGTGGAGCCTGGCCACTTGGCGACTATGTCGAAAAATGTGTAGGTTGTATCAGCCACAACTTGACAATTAATGGAATGCTTTAATTTCCTATTCACGTAAATCGGCTCGTTATCTCTGGGCGCCTGAATGGACACATGAGTACCGTCTACGGCTCCAAGTATTGATTCCAGCCCGCTGATTCCGTGGAAATTTGGTTTCACCAAGTTTCTTGCTTCAATACTAGTTGGAAAATTAATGGCTGCTTTCGCAAATGTAAGTGTATGATTACAGCATGCCTCGATAATGCGAGATGAGCTAGGCTGTGATATTCCCCCACTAGAACCAACTAAATACTGGCAGCAGCCCGTTCTTAATTGGCTAAGAAATATTAACACTTTTGTTTCTAATGGGATAGAAGTGCTAATTTCCCCTTCTAACGGCTCGTATAAATTAACTATATCTCTGATATGCTTTGAGTCAACTCCACACTGCTGTCTTATATCGAAACGTGATAGTTTATCTAACAATTTTCTCGGTTTCATTTTCTTCGGCAGTATATAGGAACAAACAACGGCGCTGCCATTTTAAGCGGTAATGACTCGCAAAAATGCGGCCGACTCGCTGACTTGGCTTTATGAGAGCTAGATGTTGCATGGAAAAGAGACAAAACGTATATCAGCTGAGAAGTTAAAACACCTCAGAGCAGTTTTAGTATTTTGGACTCAAATTTGGGTCTTATATTTTTCTCTGAATAGGGTTTAGGTCCCTATTCAGAGAGGTAGACTTATCTCCCCAAAAACTTAACTTTTTCTTAGATTTAAGACCAGATACAAGCTAATACATTTCCCTGAATAGTTTTAAGCCAATGGACTTATTTTTTTTTACTTAAGTTAGTCTTTGAATAGGCCCCCAGAATTGGCAAAAAATGTAAAAAACTAAAAATAAATGCGCGTGGAAATTTTGGAAAACGAAACTAGGAATATGGCTGGCTGCTGATCTGCTTCAAAGCACTTGGAATTAATTTCACCATCTGTACGAGTGCAACACTTGTGATTTTCTGATGAAGAATTCTAATTTTCTATTTTCTAAAACTGAACTAATTTTCAATTTTCTAAAACTGAATTTGCAAAGAAAAAAATCATATATTTTCGAACAATCAAACTGTCCCTTTTCAAAAATGTATGTATTTTAGTTTATTTCCTGTGGATTAACAATTTATTATGATTCGTTAATTTTTATTCTACTACTTATATTATAAGTTTATCATTTTTATCAAGTACATTGTATATTTTTTTAATTAAGGAAAGTAATTTAATTATTATTTTCGGTATTATATATTATTAATTTGGCTTGAAAGCGTGAATTTATTTAGACTGGAATTAAAATACATTATTATTTTCGAATGAAATACAAATGAAATAATATTACAAACGACGATGAAAAGAATTATTATGAATTTCATGGTCCAAATAACATAGTTCTCCCGAAAAAATTTTTTCTAATCACACTTTTATTTTAATTGTGGAAAAAATTAATATTTTCAAAATTGTTAAATGTGACAACCGAACTTCGCAAGTACAATACCTGTCAGAAGGATAAACTATCAAACACCCGGTTCCCCTTACGCTCAAAGAGAATTATGCTGTTGCGTAGCGCACAGCATAGTGTGGCGTAGGTGAACGAAGAGATAATGAATATGACACATTTCCCTTTGAATCACAGTGCCCCAAGATTTAAATTATACAGGTGGGCTGGACTGGTGCTTTTTCCATCAGTTGTAAATAACATTATTGTGTTTCAGTTTTGTGATGTTGTTTATGTTTAGTTCATTGTGTGGAGGCCGAACTGACTTGAGAAAAATATTAATACTATTTGAAGTTTAGGAAAATTAATTAATTGTCAACTTAACATTACCGTAATTAACTTAATTGTTTGTGTGTAACATTTCATATTCAGGATTATTATAAACAAGCCTGAATTTTTTCTGAAGTCTTTTGTTTTACGCGATTATTATTTCATCCGTTTTAAGTATCAGTAAGCAAAATGCGATTCTATTTGGTTAAAAATCAAACGGCAAGCCTTCCTTTGAGGCTTTCGAGGACAATTTGCTTCGTCGTGTCACTAACAAGGAAACTGGAGAATTCGAGGAATGTGCTATAACGGCAGACGTGAGTGCGTTCGAAGAGTCAAATTCGGAGAAAAAAACTGTTTTGAATTGCGATCAATGCTAGACGACCGTTTTAAGACACAGATTAGACCAATTGTCGATAATATAAGGTAAGAAAAACAAAACAATTGCATGTTTAATTTGGTAAAACAATACGTCTGACCGTAGCAGAAGGTCGCTTTGGGAACATAATTTTCGGTTCAACTTCTATATACACTATAAGAAACATCTTTGTAAGAAAAAACTTCTCTAGAATCAATGGTTCAGCACCATCCATGAAGTATGTAGAAAAATCATGTGCGAGGAAACTGTTTTTAGGAATGTACTCCCTTTAAACGTACATCCCTCGTTTTCACTCCAAAACCCCAATTCTAATGCAACTAAAAATATTTAAAAAATTAAAATCATATAACCATATCAGGGCTCACCGGATATATATTTCCGTTATCCGTAAGTATATACCCACTGTAAAGTATGCTAGCTGTCCGCTCTAAAAAAATATGTATCCTTTCGACGTTTTACAGAGGGTGTAAATTCCAATAACTGCCACTTTAAAATAAAATTTTGACTTGTATTTTAAAACATTTTTGTCTACTTTAAGCACTTATGTTGTAGAGCAGACTTGGTAGTTTATTTTAAATTTCGTAATTTTGTATAAGCTTTGCAACATTTGAAATAATTTCACTGGAAGTATAAAAGTTATGTTTCGTGTTTCCGAGTGCAATCAGGGCCAAAACTGTACAAATCTGAATTAAGTATAGAATAAAAAGAGCATCTGTCATAAAATTTATTACTACATTACATATTTCAGTTTAGTTTATGGATTAATTTTTACGTATGAAGACGTAGCCTTTAATAAACCAGGACTGACCCTTGAGTAGTCGAAAGCTCTGATATGAAGCATGGGGTTTATAATCTCATACATAACCTAAAAACCTTGACAAAAGTATCGCAACCAAGTAAATACAACTTGGAAAGACGACTAAAAATTAAACCCGACGATTAAAGTTTACACGGCATAAATATAATATTGATTTCATTTAAGAACTAAACTTTGTCTTTCCAATTAAAAGAATATCCACTTTAACTTCACTATTCTAAGAAGCAGTAGCTTAAAAAGTGGCTTGACAATAAAAAACAAGCCTTTAAACCACCCTCATAATATTTGAAACCAGAAAGTTTTTTTTGGTTTAATGTATTTTATTAGGAACAAACCTAAATGGAAAACTAAGTCCATTAAGGACACCTAAACTTAAGAAATTTTAAAGAAAAAGTTGATCCACTATAATTCTAAAGTCTGTGGAACAAACTGATTATTGAACAGCTTATTGTTTATAAAAAATGTACGTATGGTAAATTAAATAAAAGTGGCAGTTTGTAAAAATACGCTCCTTGATTATAAGCAAACTGTCCATTTAACTAGAATTGAAACTGAAGAAAACTAGCATAAATTGAAATTTAATAGAGCAGCCCACGGTCAACTTCTGATTGCCCACGATGAATAGTTTTTAAATGTCGTGTACTCTAATTATACAAAATAAAAAATATGCTTCTCTTAAATAGGTTTCCTTACTGCTTAATTTTCTTGAAAACTTTTAAAACGGATATATGTACTCGTAAACGGGCAAACTTTGAGCTCTGGCTGCCTTAGCATAATACTTCAATCGTATTCAGTGTAAAAATGCATTAATGTTGCCTTTCGCTTATTACTGCTTACCATTTGTTGTTTTTATACGGCCAACGAAGCTAAGAATTTATTTTATCTGAGGTTACAATGTTGGTAATTAGCGGCAAGAGAGAAAAGACGTACTCCTTATCAGCAATTTTTAAAGGATTTACCTACAATGAGAACTTTTTTTATGCTCTACAATTAAGATGATTATGGTGCTTTCTTAAAAAGAAATTTTACTGGATTTCAAAAATAATTTGATAAATATTACTTTTACTGTCAATTTTCACCATTAAGAAATTTTGGAAGCTTGTTTTACATAATTCGGAAGGTGGTATTGGTTCTCACAGCATGAAAGCACTCCGGGGAGCGTATAAGCCAAACATTTTAGACGTTTTGCGCATCGTTAGTGAGGTCACCGCGAAAGTGTTTATCACACTGGAAACTGGAGATTCGGGGACTAAATTCCGCACCAAAGGTAAATGCAAGTATTTGATATGCCGTTCCATTCATATTCAAAGTAAACTGAATCATTGTGATGTGTGAACTTTAATAGGCTGTGATATTTTATTTTATTTGTTGTATATTTTTTATTACAGAAATGTCGATTACCTCCGGAGTCTCAAGTTATTGTTTTGATGACGACATCAACGGATATTACCCCCACTACGTCCCGGTTGTTGATGTCAGATATGAGTGGAGTGTTGTTGTGATAATTCCGGACGCCATTATTCAACGTCGTCGCTCAGAATTCCCTAATAGACGGATTTTGGAGGATCAACTGTACACAAACGTCACGATTGTTCCCAGCAACGGAAGCGCCGCCATTCAAGCACATAAAAGTTTCATGTCCGCACAGAGCCAAGTGTTTCAGGCGATGTTTCAAGCCGACATGAAGGAATCCCGAGAGAGCATTGCAAACTTACCGGACATGTCGGAAGAAAGTGTTCAAGCACTTCTTAAATATATGTATTATGCCGAATGTAAGGCAGCGGAAGACAGTTCCGAAACTGCATTTGATCTTTTTCGTGCTGGACATAAGGACGATATAAAATTACTGGAGATGTCTACGAAAGAGATCTTACAAGCTAAGCCTACCCACTGGTTCGACCCAGATGTCACCATAAAGATGTTTTTGTTTGCTCGAAACTTACTTCCGGTGAATGAAGATTTGATGGCAAAGGTCATTCAAGTTTTTAAAATGTAAGTGAAAGGTATAATAATTTCAGCTGCTTGTATACAATATCTTAAGGTATGTGATTCAGTCCAATAAATAACAATTTAACTTCGATTTATAAACAGGCATTCATCAGCTGTAAAGGACTCAAACACTTTTAAGGAACTCCTTCAGAAGGATGAAAAAATGGCAAATGAACTTTTGCGGTCAGCGTTGAACTGAATAATATGCTTCAAAATTGGTGGAAACTATCTTTTAAAGCACTTTATATTTTTTTAGTGGAACTTTGTTTTTGTTGTTTTAATATGAATTAATAATATTAAAATTACATCTTAAATATATTTGCTCTTTTTGCTTTTATACATGATTAAACTTGATTAGTCTAAGTAGTTTATATTGTAGTGAGAGAAAATACAATAGACGAGTAAAATGCTAGCTTAGCTTGTTATGTTTTTGGGTTACATTAAACTCCGTCTTAGTCTTGAACACGATTCTTTAATTATTATTAAAATTATGTTGACAAGTGTTAATTGAGTAGTTCAGTCTACGAAAAGTGAGAACTAAAATAGATTGATAAATATACTTGTCTTGTATACATAATTTTAGTACTTGTAAAATATAAATGTTATTTTTCTGATGATCCAGCACCTTACTCTGAAATGGGGTAGGGTAGATTTATATGTAGTTTCTAATATTATCAGGTCTTTTTAAATAATCCAACACCAGCTCCTTAATATATTTCAAAATTATACATTCAGATAATAAGGCTAATGGAATTAACTTGTTTGAAGGGAATTTATTATTTGGCAAACAAAATTAATTTACCTTCACAGAAATAGTAGCAAGAAATTGTTGATGCCTCTTGAAAGCATCCATTTTGTTTCTTGTTATTCTCAAAGTTTTCCTACTCAATTTTTATTTTAAAATACTCACAATTTGTTTGATTTCACTTATTAATAAAAACCAAAAGTTTAATTTAATATTTCAATTTAATTTCCAAACCAGTTTGTTATTTTACTTTTATGGAATGCTTTTGTGTATTCCGTGACAAGAGACTTCAAAACCCATCCAATGCAGAAGATCGTTTACAAAATCTTATCAAAGAAAAACCATGGAATTTTAACGAATGAAATCAATCTTTTGCTCAAAGCAGAAATCTGAAACGGCACCACAAAGCGAATTTTGTGACAAGCCATTTACTACTCAATAAAAACTTCAATCTCACATAAATGCTCACACAGACGAAACACCGATCAAGTGGGACACTTCGCATTTATGCATTTACTAAATCACAAGAAAATACACTCCAATACTGAAAGATTTTGAAAAATAATATAAAAACGGGCCACAAAAGGCAAAAAATGTCGGATTTGAAAGAATAACTGGCAACCCTATTTGTTTGAAATTTAATAAGAAACCCATTGATTCATTGCTTCTATTTTATAATGAGTATAATTTTTGACTCGCGACCCCTCTTGTACATCATATCCTCGGATCCATGTGTTATTGGGATAAACCTAAAGGGTATTGTAAAAGATCATTACTTGCCAAGCTTCCGTCACCTACGTGAAATTGGGTGGAGGGGGTGGTCGAAAGTGCAAATTTCCGAACATTGGGTATTAAAGCTCTAATAACTTGAAGACAGTTCAATCGTTTAATAAGATATTTATCATAAGCAAGAAAGCGAGATCGGGCTGTCTTATGATGCATCAATATTGCTGATACAATGCAATCATGGCACCGAAAAAAGTTTTTTAGTCCATTTTCTTGATATTTTTGAAACTTTTTTCAGATATTATTAGCAAAAAGGTACCCTAGACTTTCTTCATATATCGTAAACCATGTACTACTTGGACAGCCCTGCATAACACAAAAAGAATTATTAAAATCCATAACGTTTTACTGGAGATATATGGAAAATATACTTTTGTGTCTCCCATTTTTGTGCTTTTATAAAGTTTGAAAAATCCTACAGACACCATTAAGCTGCGAAATATGTATCAGTTTTTGTTTATCTGAAAGCTAAAAGTGGGCTTTTTCCTATCCACGTGAGTCTCTTTTAATTAGATATAGTGTGAGAGTCTTACAACGGTTAATTAAAGACAACGTGATTTTGCTAATTTTGCCCCCCAAAACTTGTAAGGGCCGTAACTTTTTTATAGGACAATAATTTAAACATCTGAGCCGGAACAATTTACACTTTCTTTTGTGCACAAAATGATGTATTAATATTGTCAATACATGAAAGGACACCAGTGGTGCAACCTCCAGAAGATAAACAAATCAGCGAAATCAGGCTATAATTTTATATTTTACATTTTTTTGATTTTTGATATTACATTACATATTATATTATTACATTACCCTATAGGTATATCCCAATAACGTATGGATCCGAAGATATGATGTAAAAGAAGGGTCGCGAGTCAAAAATGTTACTCAATATGTAATATTTTGTGTGAACATCTACTTGAATGATAAGTCACAAGTGTAAACCTGCTCAACAGTGTTTTCCCAATTTTCATTCCAAACCGATATTTTCTAAACCAATCACACTCCTTTACTTTTAAATACATTAATTTCATCCCTGTTTCTGATTTTTTGGCATACCAAAAGGCAGGCCAAGTCCCGAAATTTGTCATTTTTTGCTCGCCTTGCGGCGGTTGAAATCCCGG
>JAQIWO010000829.1:0-12108 GCA_034695405.1 Entomobrya muscorum | reverse complement strand
GTGTTCAAAAACAGCTCGAGATACGTCGAGTACGTCTAGAGGCAGCCCCAGAGTGTGCTCTTGACATGTCGGCAAAAAGTGCATGTGAAGCAATGCATTACTTGCAGTTTTCGCCCGGGAAATACTTACTGACTCAAAACTGAAAATGGGTGGAAAACAATTATCTCATTTCATTAGACAAGTAGTAGACAGCATGCTTTTAATCGCAGTTAAATAAAATTTGCAAACACTCCCATTTTTGAAAGAGTATTATCCCGGAAGCATGTTTCCACCCTGGATATTTACTGGATAACTAAAAGTTATCCTACTCATTCACCGTCGCCGTAATAAATTTATTGTGAAATATTATTCAAACTATTAACAAAATGACCATCATAAATGAAACTCAGCGCGAACTAAATACAATGTTTAATGCTCTTACAGCGGTCCCATAACATCACAACCATCTTGATAAACTTCCTCACGCTCAACTCCTCAGATTCCTTCACCCACGACATAGCGGACAAGCGAAGGACAATGCATTACACTAGAAGTCTGGTGAGTAGAGGCAATTTGTACACTATCGTATGGTTCAATGCCATTGATTTTGGGAGTGAACCTAATACTCTGAAATCATATGAAGTTGACAACAAATCTTCGTATACATGCAACCTTTAGAAAGCGTAATTTATATTTTGCGGCATTAAAGTAAAAAACTTGAGCTTCGCTTATCATTTGTGTTTGATTAATTTGAAAGAAACGTTGTGTGTGACGGTCTATGGGACACGCGTGAAACGTTAACACAAAAGCCTAGTTACATCTCAATTTAATGGAAAGCAGAGAGTCTTGACGCTAGCGAAGTCATACAATAAAGAAAAAACTGAATGAGCGAATAATACTTTGCTTCTCAGTGTGGTTGCCCAAAGCTACTACACTGCAAAATATGTAAACGTACATAATTTAACATATTGTTTCAAATATTTTTGTACATATATATATTTCAAGTTGTGTGATTTTAACGGGATGGATGACTGATGATATAGCAGTAATAATTTCTCGGTTTATTTATTGTCTTGCTGAATCATTCCCCTATAAGTAATCTACCTATTGATTGATACATCCATTGCCTGATTCATAAATGCGGTACGGGCGTCTAACTTTCAAAAACTTATATCTTTTCTCATTATGTTCATGGTAATGAATGAAATGCTTCGACTAGCGTCCATAAATGTACTCAAATAAACATGGCATAAAACGAGCAGTAATCAAACTACTATCTACCTTAGTAAGTGCAGCAACATTTTATATCACACCAAGCTTATGTATCTTTATTTAATAATTTTTATTGAATTGTTTAAAGATTTTTTACCAGTTGAAATCCCACATTTATAATCTCCATTTTCCCAGGGCTCGTTCAAGGACTGGCTTAAACGGAATAATACCAACGGAATATTTACACTTGGAGTATTTTGTTAAGCTAAAGAAATTATTAGATTTGATAATGAAACAATTATTTGTGAATGCATCAGTATTTTCCGGCTTTGACGTGTGAACTGACTCGGATTTTATGTCTGAAGAGTTCTGAAATTTGTTCTTAGCAAGTACAGAGTCTCTCCGACCGTTTGCTTAGCACGTTGTGGCGCATGTCTTTCTTAATATTTGCAGGTCATAAAATAAACGTGTCGATTTACTTATTTGTCAGTCGAAATAGCAACCATTTGGAAGCATTAGGGATTGTGGATTTTTTAGGCATGGCAACTGCAAACAACATTTTAAAATTTGAAGCATTGATAGTCCAACTTCTAAATACTCTTTTAGTTTTTCCTCCACTCCAATCTTGCGTACATATCTGCGTATGCAGTTAGTTATTCTGTGTTCAAGATTTTTAGTTAATGGCGTCATAATTTGCGTTTTTGGCCGGATATTATTAATAGCAGAGATTTTGTTAAATAATTTGGATACATATTTTTGTTTGTTCGTTTTGTTAGCTTGTTAGATACTGAATTACGTTAGCTACAGGTTACGCGTTAGGTGCGTTTGTTAGCGTGTTAGTTATGGACTCTACCAAAAAATTTTCGTTTAAGCTATACACACTTGCTACGTATCTCACATACTTTAATTTTTCAACGACAATTGAACTTTTTAGCAGGTATTATTAGCATAATAAATATTTGATATTTACGAAACTCTAGCTTACTCAACATTTGTAATGAACAAAATAAATACTATTTTGCATTATTTACATTTTAACTTTTGCATACAAGGTTTTAAATCTACAAATTACTAAATACAATTCTTGAGGGGAGTCTGTACATTTTATATTATGTCTAAAAGTAATTTAGCAATATTAAGTCACGTAAAATGAGTTTGCGAACTTTCAAACACGGTTTATGTTGCAAACACGGAACCACTCCAAGTATCATGCATAAAACTTTCTCCAAACACGGTTCATATTACAATTTTAAATAAATATTTTTATGAGTTGAAAAAATAACATTAAATTGTGGTTTCAAATTTCAAAATATATTAAGTAGTCCAATCGCCATTAATTAAAAAACTAATTGGAGTGAACCAACTGAAATTTAGCTTGTTATGAGGGACATACTTGTGCAACGTTTCAATTTGTATATCGAATTTAATTAATTGTATTTAATTTATTCAAATATTTCCATTTTTACATGATTTTTTGCATTTTTCTATGTATATAATATACCTTGAAAATTTTCCAACCACCGGACCTTCAATTAGAATAAATCCTAATATGAAAGTGATACGGGAGGGCGGGCAAAAAATCGTCGCAAGCTACTGAATAAACAAGTATTACATCACATGTAATGAATAAAAACTTATTTAATTAATTATTTATTCAATACTAAGAGTATCCTTATTATATCTTAGCTGCCAATCATATCCAGAAAAATTGGAAACGTGACATCTTTGGTGAATACATGTGTGATTTGTTATGATAATTTTTTATTGGCGTTTATGCTTTTGTCTACTAGTAAACTGGTATTTTACAATCTGCAGGTAGTCCTGCTTCACGGATTCTTGTATTATAACATAATTGAATCATGTTCTTTGAAAATATTTCTTTTCTTGTGGCTTTCTTCGAAACAATAAGAAATTTCCTACTTTAATGAAAAATAGTTTGGAGAAAACAATCAATATAAATCATGGAGAAAATTAATGCTCGGTATCATCGCTGATGAAAATCACGCCTAAAATGTTTAAAAACGCACTTGAATTTAAGCACTAGTTTTCAAAATTACAATCATTACTAATTTCGTAGGAAGCGAACGTTTACCGAAAGAAATTTTTATGAAATCTTGATTCATCAAAATATTCATGATGTCAAAGACTGACGCACGGACAAAGTAGAAGGGCACTAGAGCCAGAAGTAATACCACCGATTGAATTATACTTATTATTAGTTACTTATGCATTCAATGCGTATGGATTTATGGACAAGTTAGATATTCTTGATCTGCCGTTGAACGCTATTCTGTTTCAAGTGTTGTGGTTCAGGTTTTACTGTAGGTAGAAACTGTTGTAGCAAAATCTACAAAATATGCCGGGAACGTTTCGTTTTCCGTAAGTTCCGTAAACTACGCTATTTCATTTTGTTTGTTTTCTTTCGTAGTTTCTGAGTTTGAAAGGTCGTAAGTTGCTTGGACAAACAAGTCGAAGTGTGAAAGTGTGGATCAGCATAGCCAGTCAGCAGAAATACCCTGGGCGGGGCGCTGATTGCTATAAATATTTTTATTATTATTATTGCATTTGTTAATAAATAAAAATTCAATTCAGTGAAAATAAGTTGATTATTCAAACATTTATCATTATCATAGAAATGGGTGAAATTCGTCCAAAAATTGCATTTATAAAAACAAGGTTATAATTTAGAGCAGCTATGGCTTGTGTGTTTATGATTTAGTTGGATTTTAAATGAACGAGGTTATAAATCAATATAATATAATTAATTTAACATGATACTGATAAAGTACAATTTTAATTTATGAACTAGTTCCCATGATAAATTAATTTAAAAATACATCATGGCCCAGTGGACGCGACGTAGATTATTTGCTATATTCGTGCAAAAAAAACCTACGCACGGCCAAAAAATGTTTTTATTTAACTCTGTCCTCAAACTGGTGTCACTAGCCGTTGCAGACATTAAAATCTAAGTAAACATTTTCTGTTAAACATTGTAATATATCTCAGTTCAAACCAAACAATAGTGAGGGAAATCGAGTTTTTGCGATCGGATAAAATTCAGTGATTTTTATTTTCTCGGCATTGGAGTATGTAAAGTTAAATTTTGGTGATTCACATTCTTGATTTAAAAGGAATCTTTCGTGTTACAAGAACCACCTAAACAGCTCGAATGGAATAAAAACGCAGCCTGGTCATATCTAAATTTAAACGAAAATATGAATTCTACAGTAGTCTGTCATGAAAATATGTTTGCATTTTAACATCAGTATAAAACATTGAAAAATAGCACATGATTGTTGGGCGGCAGGGGAAACGAACATAAAAATATGAAAGTAACGATTTTACAAAATTGGCTTAAAAAATTTCCTTTGGGATGATGTTTTGATGGTTTTATGACAAAAATGTATGGCAAAACGTACTTCATGCTCGTTTGTTATCTCACCAGGTTTAGTTTGTTCAAACTCTGTGTAACCGCTACCTTTCCATCAGGTTTCAATCAAAGCAAAAAATGGATGCTGGCGAAAACTACGTATAAAAAATAGAACATGAATCTAGGAATCTAAAATCACCGATTGGATCACAGGATCACAGATCACATCTGCCAGCGTTGATATCATCATGGCACATGGCACGTCGCCTCAAGAAAAATAAGTGGAAGAAACAATTCCTTTCGTCATTTAGAGTGTAAGAGTGTGTATTTCAGTGTGTAAAAACGTTTTGAAGAAAATTATGAAAGAGTGATATTCTTTTAAAATTGCATATTTTGAGACAAGCAATAACAAGCGTTTCATATCAGGTTAATCAATGCCAATACATATTTTCTCCCCTAATATTAGTTACACGCGATCTAAGTTGATGTACAATCTACCTATTCAGCAGCAACATTAAACATAGGCAACTATTTGTTTCAACATTTATGTTATGCAACTTAGTAATGATTCTGAATTATCCTCAGTACTGAATTACTAACCAGGAACAAAATATTGTAACCACTTAATTTTTATGCGGATTTTTCAAATCCTATTTCAGAAGGACAAAAAGTTGTATTTTATTTATTAAAACATTAAATGACTTAACACAAGTCATGTACTGATTGACAAAATCCTTCTTATAAATTTAAATTTTATTAAAATTATTCTGCATCTCCATTTCAGCTGTAATTGTAATTAGGGCATCGAGTGTCACAAAATACTGCAATGAAAAATATTTGTGGTACATACATTACACTATTTTATCTGTCGAAACTTCGGCTTTTGTTTCTTGCAAAACATTTTAAGAATGAAAAAAACTGTTAGTCAGATTGTGAAACTTTTATTTTACCTGAGTTCCGTTAACCTCACTATTCCTTTGAATTGTAATGAATGTTTTAAAGAAGAAAATTTATGAAATTTCATTACGTAAAATATTTTCATAACCGCTTGGACAATATAGTATCGTATTTACAACCTTTCCAGTATTTTACAGTTAAAAGGGATACTTGCATTGTATTTATCATCGAATTAAAAGATAACAGAATGGTGTAACCGGGATCGTGTGCACTACTATTTACTTGATGTGCAAAAACGCACATTTATACCATTGTTTGAGAAGTTCAGAAACGTTTACTTGTTAAATTTACCTTGGTTTAAATGTGTTTGACGATAAAATTACTGCTAAACAATTATGTCATAAGTTACATGTACAATGTAACGTGAGACCGCTTTCATGATCTTGTTGCACTGAAACCACTATCCAACACCATAGAGAAAATATCCTTGAGGATATGTATCAACTCCTGAGAACTGAAGTGCCATTTTCCATAAATTAGGTTACTAAATCCGTTATATAATCTTCAAAACCTTAATATGTATTGTTTTATACGTGATATGCGTCAGGTTTTACATTAAAATATTTGATCATGCATATTGGATTGTCACTTAGTAATCAAGGATTTGCGCCAGTAAATTGTAAAAAAAAGTCGAAGGCTGTAGATTTACTTTTGAGAATTTCTAAATTGTTTAATTTTATCCAAAGTTAAGTTCCAATAGTTAAGTCATAAGTTATTTCTCGGAATATAGTAACATTTGTAATTAATAAACAGTTAGGAAATTTATAAATTGCGAATTATCTCCCATGACATAGCACTCGCATCAGTGATTGACATGTGAAATGAAAACTGAAATTATGATTCATGAATTAGGTTTTTCTTTCATTATGGAGTTTCAGCAGACAAGGTGAGAGCAACATCTGTCATGTGACAACTTCGTTATCCATTGCAAAAATACTGGCGTACAACTATTTAGTTTTGGAACAAATGTATTGGAACACAAAAATAAAAAAATAGGCTCTACATGTTGATTAATCGGCTCCAAATCAAAGTTTTTCTTGGAGCCGATTCCCAGTGAAAAATCGGCAACATTTGTATGATATTCGGCTCCAAATAACTTATACTTTTTTCGTATTTTCCTGCTACCACTTATATGTGGCACTAGTAATGCTTTCCGGCGATGTGGAGCAAATTGAAACAAATAGGACAACCTAAAAATATGGCTAAAATGTCGACAAAATTAAAAATTATATCGTATATTTAATTTTAATATTTATCGGGCCGTCTTAAGCAAATTGTTTGATGACCACTGACTATCTTCTCATGCACTTTGAAATGAAGACAAGAAAATGGTTTTGCCTTGCCTAATGCTTCATTTGAATTTTTAAAGAACACAAAGGATCCACATTCTCCACAATTTCAGTTTTAGTTCTCATTGCTTTGTAAAATCAGAAATGAAATATATGCGAGTTTCTGGGCTTAATAATGAGCACTTTTCAAGCTTTGTATGTACATGTAACGAGTTTTTAAGTCATATGCATACAAACATGTTGTCACCGTTGCCGATTTAAATGGCAGTTATACGTTCCTTACAATTAGTGAAGCAAAAACAGGAGGAATGGGGAATACACCACGTAGAGGTAAACCCAAAAGATACCACATGCACTGACAACAATAAAATAATAAACAAGTGAGTAAACAATAAAACGTTTCAACGAGAAATCTGCCTAGTTTTCAAATAGTGTTTTAAATAAAAATACATAAAAATGAATATAGCTACGTAAAACTTTCTAAACAAATTAAATTGAGTTGATAGTTGTTAATAAAACAGTTTGACCATGTACATATTTTCAGGTTGTTTTATTTGTATAAATTTATTCCACATCGCCGGAAAGCATTACTAGTGCATAAATAAGTGGTAGCGAGAAAATAGAAAAAAGTATAAGTTATTTGGAGCCGACTAACATAAAATGTTGCCGATTTTTCGCTGGGAATCGGCTCTAAAAAACGTTGATTTGGAGCCGATAAATTAACCAATAGAGAATAATATTTTATTTCTGTGTCCCAATAATTCATTGCCATTATCTAAAATAAAACATTTGTTTAAACAAAACATCATGGGCCATTTTGACGCGACCTAGATTTTTTGGTATATTCGTGCAAAATAAACATCCCATCTACGGGAATTTTTTACTATGTTCTTGTACTGGCGTTGCAGATATTAAAATCAAAGTAAAAAGGTTTAAAAAATACGTTGTTAAGTACTATAAATATATATCAGTATAGTATCCTTAACAAGGACGAAGAATCTTCTTTAATAAATAAATCAATTTAAAAAAACAGCTCAAGTTGCCACTGAAATAAAAACTTGGATTGCATCACGTGTGAAACTTTAACAGATTAATAAACCATACTAAACAACTGTGAGATGTGAAGTCTTTTCCTTATAAATTGTAATATACTTATGAAATTTAAAATTTATGAAGTGACATGCTACAGCGTAGACATTAAAATTATGCATCCTTTTCAGTCGTATGTTAATGAAGATATCTAGTTTCACAACATTTTAATTATCAGCCCGTTTCAAACATACTGTGGAGAAGTACAATGTATTGTACTTCTGTATTGGTGGTCCTGGACCACCAGCTCGTATATACATGACCACGAGTTGGTGGTCCTCGAAAAAAATATGCATTTTACCTCATCTAATGCTTTCAAATGGAGGTGACTATGTTACAACTAGAGTATAGATTGGATCACTACGCATCCCCACTTAATCAGTAGAGTACATTAGTACATTTTGGGTGCTGGTAAATTACAATAATTGATGGTTATGACTGCATTTAGTAAATACATGCACACACAGTCCCAAAATACTGGAAATTTGTAATTAATACTTCTTAGGAGGAAAAGTATGGTTTAAATGATTATTGCTAAATTTACTAATTGCAACACTATTATGTTACATGTATTGATTTATGCTCGCTTAGATTAATCTAGTTAAAGAAGTTTATATAACGTATACGAACTTTATTTCCAGATCGTACCATACCTTGCATGCAAGGGAATTACTGGTGGAAAAATGCACTTTTTTACTATTGATTTTTTGGGGAATTGGGGAGGAGTAACAAAGGTTTGCCAAGATGAAAAATTTCTAAATTTGATAAACTTTGACCACACAAAGTTTCAAAAAATTTCATCTATGCGTTTTCTGTTACTTAAAAAATTACGACGATTTCAAAAAATCCTGTGTAAAACAAGAGAACTTCATTGAATTTTTTTCGAGGACCACCAACTCGTTGCCCTGAATTAAAAATTAAGGGCAACCAACTGGCTGCCTTGTATGTAAGAGTTGGTGGCCTGGGCCCTACCTGCCTGTACTGCAAATAATAAAATTTAAAGCCAGGCGTTGGGTAAACAAATAATTTCATTCAGGTAATCCCTAATTAAGTATTTTTTAAACAAATTAATATTGAATAGTAAATAATAGAAGATCTACTTCAGTAAAACATAATATGGCTAAAAAGTCATGGATTCACCCTGGATTGATCTGCTGTGGTGTAATTTAAAAAAATAAATCTTCATTGAATTAAATTCAATGTGTAACTACTATTTCCTGTGTCAGAATTTCGTTAACTATTTTTAATTTACAAAGTACTAATCGTTAGTATTTTAATCAAAGTTTTACTTTAAACTTTTACATGTTGTAATCGAGAAGTTCTTTATAATAATTTGTGCAAGTGCAATATTTTACAGTAGAATGGAATCTGCCAATCTGCGAAAGGCAAAATAGATATAATTACCGATAGAGTATAAAAAGAGGGTAGAAATGTTCTAAATAAACAAAGTACGATAAATGTTTGAGCTAGGCTACCGTAATATGCTCTAATATTCATCTATATTGCCTGACTGCTTACTAACAGTAGTCATGGTGTAATATATTTTATTCAACGTTAAAGTGCAAACCTAACTTCCTTGGCTACTATAAAAAAAGCAAATTTTTTTCAACGATTAAGTTAGTCAAAAAAGGGAGTGGTAAAATCCTAACATTTTTTCATTGTCGCAGTAGATAACTATCATGGGTGGTTAAAATTCCTAAATAAAGTAGCGCCAACCTGAGTAGTGATTTTGAAGTGAAACGATTGGGTGGTCTTAAATAAACCATAAATAAAAATATATTATGAATTAATTTTTTTAAATTGAAAGATCGAAAGTAATATGGAAAGTCAAGATGGGCTGTGAATGGCAGTCGAAATATATAAAAGTTGGGATTGTATACACAATCCTAATGCTAGAGCTGTATACAGAATGGCAGGTTGATAAATTGGTTGAGTGAAAAACTTCCCGGTAAAATATAATAAAATTTGAATCTTGATGCTGCATAATAACCCGTAAATGTTGGGAGTAAGATAAAACACATGTATAAATATCGGGGTACCGTTTTGCATAGTAATTTGCATAATAAGCGTGTTTTCTGAAAATTTCTGAAAAAATACCTAGAACCAAAAATATACTATTGTAATTTTTTTTGCAAATTGGTTAAACCCTCTCTGTTGCAAATATTAAAATCTTAGGTGTAACATTGTAAGTTCTATTTCTCTTATCCTTTATTTGAAATATTTACCCGTTAGTCCTCCCTGTCTTCGTATCTGTAAGGAGTTATATTCATTACACACACGAATTTCATTTTTTTGGCATTACAATAAGACAGTTCGTTTTCTGGCGATCCACAATTATTATTATAAAATAAATAAATATTAGAGTAGTAAAGGTATACTAAAACGGAATGTAACAAAAAAAACGCCGACAAAAACAGTTCAATTTTTTAAATTGCACATACAAAGATAATGCGTAATTTTTTGCCAATGTATTTTACACCTCAATAAACAGCTTATAAATGACACATCCATTGTATTATTCCTGGAATTGAAAGGTGTTATGATGTAAATGGAATTTGAAGTCCACTCGTATATGGAATTTCTTACAATCCCTGTTGTAGGGAGAAATCGTTGTGTGGTTTATTTATTTTCCCTTATTTTCCGCCAAATCCCTGGTCCTGGTGAACAAAAAAATCAAAACCTCTCAAACCCTGGTAATATGTTTTTCATTTATGGTTTGCTGAGAAATTCCTGAAGAGCAAAAAATGAAAGAATTTTGTCCTACGGATCCCTGCTAATAATATTTATTATCCCTGATAAGCAAATTACGGGAAATATAATCCCTGTCAAAGAAATTTTAAGGAATTTGCCTGACCGATCCCTGGTATGGAGATAATAATTCCTGGCGCACAAAAAAAAATAAGTTTCCTCAATGACCCTGATTGGGAAATTTGGATTCCTGATTTAACTGTAGCACTGCCACCGTGCTACGTCCGATTTATACGATAGCATTTATCAAGTAAAATTCCAACCATGTAATTACGCCAGCTGAAGAACATACATTTCCGTTTACGTGGTACCTACTTCCCCAAATTGCAGGCATCGTAAGTTCAGAATTTCAGTGCTTCGCTGGACTCATGAATCTACTTTTCTCCTGCTATGCACTTAAGCGTGCTTCAAACCATCAAAAAACAATGTAGAAACATTTTAGTAGAGTCATAATATTTATTAGCTTTATTCTTTGACATTCCCTGCTTCCAGTTTGGAGCAATCTCAACTGCAAATATCATCATCAGATGTGTTGTGAGGAAGACGTATTTCGAAATAAAAGTGATCAAATCAGCAGGGATCATCGCAGTGAATGAGTCTCATGTTTCAACTACTTAGCTGGCTTGATGCTGCTGAAACTTTGGGACCTCGTCAGGGTAGGGTTGTCGCACTTACGTAGTAATTTGAGTTGTCAATCCATCAATTCAATAAAATTCTTGATATGCGATGCGTTCAAATTAATTCAGACAATTCATGTTTACCTATGTGCAATTTACAGGAAACGTAGACTTGGCGGTTTACCGATTTGCTGACTGAGTGAACTTAAAATGGCTCGTACGCGAATCTGAATCTTCCAGCAGCTGGAAAAGGTTCAATAGAACAGAACCCCTTTAAAACCCGAATTAAAATACATGGAATTCGATACCTCACTTATTTTTACCGACACCGATATTTTTTCGATACCTCACTGCCGTTTTATTTATTAATTATTGTTTTTGAAAGATTTCAGAAAAATACATATCTTGCACAATGATACTACACGTTGGTATCACTGAAAATGACACGTAGGCACAAAATAATAGATTCTTTAATAATAGCCGTTGACATACTTTCATGAACAATTCTATCTTCACCTATATCCACACCACATTTCTATCTGCTGACGCTTTACGTAATTGTAAGCTGAGATAACTTTTGAATAGCGCTGATGTTTTTAATTGTAATCGATATGCCAAATGCAAATGAAATGGAACCTTCATGCTTGGTAAAAAACCAACATATTCCATCACAAAACTTGACACAAGAAGAATGCGTTCAAAAAAATTATGTTGATATATGAAGCAACTTTTCGAAAAATACGCTCATTTTTTCAATTGTGCTCATTGCTGTCACTTCTTCCCTACATTTTTTCGCTACAAATACACTATAAGTAATCCAGACAAAATCATTTTGAAAATAAAA
>JAQIWO010000828.1:0-12111 GCA_034695405.1 Entomobrya muscorum | reverse complement strand
CTTCCGAAAACCTATTTAATTTCTTTAATCGATAGTTGATGCAACATTTGACAAAATGTCAGAAAATACACGCCCCCAAGCCAAGTATTTCCCTGCGAAAAGCTCTCCTATGCTTCCGAAAGGAACCTTTGCAGGAAGAGTAGCTCTTGTAACGGGTGGGGGTACGGGAATAGGACGTGCGATGGCCACAATGGTAATGAAATAAGCATTCAGTCAGCATTTTCAGTACTAGACATAAAACCTCCCTACTCATCTTTTTCCCTTACTCTCAGCTGGGAACTCTAGGAGCTTCAGTGGCAATCATGGGTCGACGTCTTCACGTTGTAGAAAAGACAGCTGAACAAATGTCTTCGGAAACAGGCAGTAAAATCCTCGGTATTTCTGGAGACGTCCGTAATCCAGAAGCAGTGAAGTCAGCAGTAGATAAAATTGAAAGCCAGTTGGGTGGCACACCGACCCTCATTGTGAACAACGCAGCAGGGAATTTCATCTCACCAACAGAGCGTCTTTCGTCTAACGCATTTAAAACGATCACTGACATTGTTCTCTCAGGCACTGCAAACGTGACCCTTGACATAGGCAAGCGTTTAATTTCCTCAAAGAAAGGCGCATCATTTCTATCGATCACCACCAGCTATTGCTATAAAGGTTCAGGGTTTGTTGTGCCAAGCGCCACGGCAAAAGCAGGGGTCGAAAACATGATGAGATCCCTAGCCTCCGAATGGGGCCGTTACGGAATACGGCTGAATTGCATAGCGCCAGGACCAATCGACACAGGTCCTGAATCAGGAGCTTGGAGTAGACTAGACCCCACAGGGAATTTTAAGACAATGGCATTGGACAAGCTTCCGATCGGAAGATTAGGACTTCCAGAAGAAGTTGCGAATTTAGCCTGCTACCTATTGAGTGACTACTCTTCCTTTATGACAGGAGAAACTTTGCTTCTGGATGAAGCGAATGCAAAGCAGAAAGGCAAATAGTCGCGTCAAATGACAGCAGTTTTTATGATGATGGTCACATATACCAAGATAAAATCAACTAAAAGTGATTATGTTTTTTATTGATTTATTATCATCAACAAATAATTATTTAGTGTGTAGAGAATGTAAACATAGTGGTGCAGTAGGGGGTTTTATTATTTCATTTAAAAAAAGCAAATCTAATCAAGTCTACTTGCCAATTTACCCATTAACTTTGTAACAAAGTGTCTCCTCCGTAGAATATAAAACAAGCAGAGCACTTTTTGTGCACAGCAAAAATTAAAATATCGTATTTTTTTAAAAGTATGCTTGTTTTATTCAAAAGACAGAATAACTCGTTTTCTCGTCTTTCTTCATCGTACTAATCATATAATCATGCAAACAAATTCAAACACGCAAAGAAAGAAGAAAAAATGTCTTTCGTCTCTCTCTCTCTCTCTCTCTCTTGCTATTCTTGAATCTTGACTGTTCTGTATTTGGTGGGGTCTTTTCTGACTGCTACTTCTTTTCTATTTATTATTGGGATTTTCTTGGGTGTGGGCAAAAATATCAAAAAAAAATACAATCAATCAACTCTCTTCTGAAACCTCCAACATAATATCTCTCTCTTTCTCTCTTTAAAGATCACATTCGACAATAAACAATAAATATCCAATCCTGTGTGTGTACAAAATCATAGCAAAATATTCAAAATGTTATTATTATTATTACTATTATGAATGATTCCACTTGATTCTCGAGCTACTCGAGAAAACTGACTTGTTAAGTGAATAATAATCATTGTAAAAATAATAATAGTAAAAAGCCAAAGGGCATCAGATTATCAGTCGTTATTCGTTGCCACTGTATGTACAGCACTCTCTGCTGCTTGCTCCCTATATATCTTACATTATGCTCTAAAACAGAAAGCGCTTCAGATTGAATTAAATTTTTTTGTTATGATTACCACCATCAATGACCGGCTACTTCTCCTTTTGTATGAGATGAGCCGTGAATTATTTTCTACTTGTAAAAATGTCGTTCATTTTCCTTCTTGGGCCTTGGTGGGGCTCTCTCACCTTTGTATTTGTAATAGATATTTATATGATATACATAGGTATAGATTTATAGATCGTTTTTGGGATAATATTATAGTTTCAGTATGACTTGTCTCTCACTCTCTGGGTCATCATCATATTATCATCATCATCGTCATTGCAGGCAAACTTGCATACTTTCTTTTCACCTTGCTCATTGTGTTGGTTCACCTTGCATCATGCAGGCAGTGGCAGTAGATTGGTCAGGTTGGACAAATCGCACACGAGAATTTGTTGTTAATCTGCATTTTTTTGGTTTTTCAAAGAGGATTACTACCTATTACTCTACTACTGTGTTGCGACTGCATAACAGATTACTTATATGTACATTTAAAAGACTGAATGGCAAAAAATATGATAACAACAATGATAATTTATATACATCCATGTATGCGATCATTTTTTACTACTATTACAGTTTCCTTCTTCATCTGTGTGATTTTTTTTTGTAGTACAAATGCCGACATTGTCCAAATATAGTTTTACTACCGGAAGAACGCGAACATCACCGAGAACAGCACCAGCGGCATCAAGGAGAAAGGTGGGTCAAAAGTCAAAAGACTGTTTAAGTAGAAGGATTGTGGAATTGAAAAGGGTTAAATAATAAGTAAAATGAAGATGAGGAATGCTTAAAGGTTAACCGTAAAAACTAATAAAACAATATTATTTTCTCTGGTTTGCAGTTTAAGAGTTGAAGAGGGCTCATCTGTTTTAACAACTTCATTCACAAGAGCGATAGGCGAAGTTGGCACTGCTCCCATGAGCGATGAATCTAAAAGTCCAAAAGGAATTGGGAAGCCCAGCCCACCAAAACGCATAAAGACAAATGATTTTAAGATTCCAGCCTACAATTTGAAGCTAGAACAATCAAGTGACGATGAAACAAGCAGTGATAGTGAGGCAGAGGGGACAATTATGGTTAGTATTGATATTGATTGTTGGCTGAAATGTTTATTTTTCATTGTAAGTGTTGTTTTAGAAGAAATATTGGAGATCTTAAAAATGTGTGAAAATTTCTTGTTTTCTTTGTAGTATAAATGCAGGTATTGCCCAAATGAGGAATTCACATCAGTGGAACGGGAATTTCATGTACAACAGCACATTGCGATGACGAAGAAACGACAACTAAGAGGGTAAGTTAAAACAATTGCGAGAAATTAGAGCGATTGTAGAATTGAACCTGATTACCTAGTAAAATAAAATAAAAAGGAATTAAATAAATTGAGGAACGATGATGTGAGAAATAATTTTTTTTGGTTTTATGGCCCACAGATCGAGGGAATACTTATCCGGTTTTTTCAGTGCTATATTTGAAAACGATGACACTTCATTCAGCGGGAGTGATTCCGAAACCCGAAAGCAACTCGAATCTCCAAAACCAACAAAGTATGATGTGGAAACTCAAACAACTGAGCTGGAGCACTGCCCAGACCCGAGGAACCTTTTCACGCCGCCGGAACAGGAACTTCATGCACAAAAACGCCTAAATGCCAGTGCTCAAGCAAATAGAAATAATATTCGGGCGGAAACCAGCGACATCAAAATACCGATTCCGGGTCAACCCAAGTAAGCAAAACGTAACAATTAAACATTACCTTAAACTTTTGATCTGTAAGTTTTAGCAATTAAAAAAAACTTTAATTCCTTTTTTCCAGTGCAAATATTTCCATATCCATTTCGATCTCCGTATCGACAGAGAATCCTGGTGAGATTCAAGTGTCAGCTTCTCCACGGCGGCCATCTCCAGTGCAGCTTGCCAAACGTCGAAAAATATATTCTCATCATCAGCGTCTAAAATTTCGGAGGTTATCATCTCGAAACAACAAGTCATCTCAGAAAAAGCAGCAGGTCCTTACTAATGAGGAAATGGTTACTGAAGATGTCGGTGAAGAAGAACGATCCAACGCTGTAGTCGAAGCTCGTGATCCTGCTCGTCAACGGAAGGAAAATCAATAACCTAAAATGCAAACTGAGGAGCCGGACCGCTTAAGTATCAGGAAGACCTTTGAAAATGTGCAAGCATTTAAGTTGTAGTACTTAAGGAGCTAATGGTATTAATAATCAATGCAATAGCTGTAAATAGTTTTACTTAAGCAAATAATTATTAACTAGCTTGTGTCTAAAAATTTAGTGGCTCAAATCATGTTGGTCATATAAATATTTTGATTTTATCATGTTGTTTTTGATGTTTTGAATAGTTGATATTCTTTTTTAAATAAACCACGTGCGTTGTGCATTTGTGTGTGCAGATAAGTAGTTGACTTTTGATCTCTCTATATCCAATCCAATCCCACCATTTTAAAAGTCGTCAGTATTAAACGCGACGAGCACAATATAAGAAAAAACAGTGAAATTAAATTCTTATTTTGCCCCTTCAATCCACGACAGGTTAAAATGATTGATTAGCACGCATTGCAAACACAACTGTCTCACGGAGGTGCATATACATAAGTACTAGAACATCCTTTACTGTTTCCTTTTGACATCCCCAAAGCATTTCGATGTTCCTTTATCTAAAACAGGCGCAAATAATTCTTTGCTAGCATGGCGTATCCGCTTCCGTGAAAATGGACATTTCCACAAACACGGGTCCAAAAGAATCATCTAGTCCCGTATAAAATATCGGTCTTACTACTTGATCATGAATGAGCTATTGTTATTGTCAATTGCCACCACCAGAGCTCCTGAACTGGACTCTTCTTTTTTCTAGTTTTCATACTACATAACTATATATTGCTCCAAAAACATACGTGAATGTGTATAGCGGCACAAATGTATTGACATTGACATTAAGTATTCACTTTTTTGCAGAGAAACAGCAACAGACGAAATAATTCCCCATTTGTAACATAGGTAAATGATTTGATCGAGCCAAAAAAACAGGAAACAACATTCTAAAAATGTTGATAAAGTAAACCTGAAACACTGACCAACTTCATTTTTCGTCATTCCATCAGCTTTCAACATTTTGCTGCTGCTTTCTTGTCCCCGCAGATACATTTCGGTGGTAGGCTGCATCTTTTTTTCTATTCCACAGATTTTCAATGATACGGAAAAGTACTGGTCAAACCAGAATGTTTTTTCTTTCTAAATTAAATCCACTTTGTATTCTCGCATTCAAAAGTTAAGAATATTACTTGGTATATGCATTAAATTTGTTTGGAGACATGAATATAAGTATATAGGTAGTCGTGCCATATAACTAATATGTACTTTGAATTTGTAATGCCTTTTCATAACTTTTCATTTGGCTGTTACTTTATCATTTATAAAATAAACTATGGCGTATGTAAATTGAAATGCTTAAATTGCTTTAAAATAAACCCGTAAATCGGGCTTAACGGGAAATAGGGAAATCCAATTATCGTAATATCAGTAATAGTTTATAATATTATTTTCATAAGCTTAGCTTCAGAAGTAGCTTCTACATAACTGAAAAGAGGTTTATATTATTCATATAAATTGACGACTCTAAGCAACACCACTCACGCAAGCCTCTCACGTAACACAAATCGAATAAAAATTAAATATTTATAATTGTCTGATTGAATATTACTTGGAAAGCTTGCATTGGTAAGTTAAGTAGACTTCATACGCTTGAATCGCATGTGAGAACCAAATGCAATGGTAAAGCTACAAAGTTTGCTTCAAAAGCATCAGGGTTTTAATAATAATAGCTTTTAATAACCCCAAACTATTTTGTAAGGCTCTCTTACGAAATAAAATGACGCGAGGTGTTTAAAAATAATATATTTATAAACCATAACGAATTTTCCATACGTGACATGTTTTTCAGCTAATCCACCACATAATATACTACACTTGAAAGTGAATCAAAATGTTTATTAAGTTCAACTCAACGAACTCCATAGCTTCAATATTTTATTAGAAAGGAACACGGCTTAACTGGAAATTTAGAATACAACAATGAAGCCTAAAAGTTCTCAACTCAGATAACATACACATACACACATTAAAACATATTATTTATGCTTGCATATTATTACAGGTAATATTTGACAATATGAAACTTAAATAAGTTAGTTAAACGGGCCTAACGAAGACGAAACGAGCCTCACGTCACCTGTCACCTTTGAGGACGAGCTTTACAGATAGATAAGTACATAATTTTAAAGTGGTTTACTTCACAGTATTTCAGCTATTCAACAGAAAATAAAATATTTGTAAGCCAGAGTTGAGCAAGTCTTCAAATCTCTATAAAACCCTACTTTTAATAATGAAAAACATCACAGTAAAGCTTTATGGCTACTAGCATTTTAATTGATCCATGGTTAGTTCCTTTAAATCTGATGAATATAAAAAGCGATGCACTGATAGGCTTGCAATGAAGTTGTTGCAGTTTTATAGAGTTAATAGGTTTTTATTAGTAGTGGTTTTGAATTCAGTTAGATTGAACTGAATTAAACAATAAAGTTAAATGCGTGTCCGAATGGGGGAGTCATGATTTATAAATCCAGGGGAAAACAAATATGTTCACTGTAATTTCTCATATAAAATTGTATAAAATAAAATAAAGCTTCATTAAAAAAATCTACAATCCAAATATTTTAAACTATACTTGCAGTTCACCATACAGCAGGTCATTTTAAAAGTATTCCATTGAGGGTGATGATCCAGCTTCCCCAACAGCATCACTGTAAAAATGGGGAAATGTTGGTCCGCATTTTAGTAAAAAAAATATATGAAGCCCTCACACTTGAAAATAGACAAAAGTGCATCTATGCATATAAGTTCTTTTACATTCAACTTTATTCCCAAGTTCCCTTTTTTCTAATGTTTCATAGCAGAAAGCAGCCGGCATTAAGATTATGTAAGTATTATAATGTGCTAAGATATGCTTACATTATGATTATAACATTATGGCGTGTAAATGTTCCAATTCACATGTCACATAAGATTGGAAATGTAATAAGACGTTCTTCATAATGTGCAGTTTTGTCTTTTTTTAGGACAACAAAGTTAAATCAACAGTTCTCTGGCAGATAACATCCTGTATTTCCAACGGAGTACCTTGCTCAACAGAGTTGCCATTTCCAATTTTGATTGTTAATTCCCTCACATATTTTAAATATCTGCTGTTCCCAGCCCTCTTGTGAGTATCAGGATGGGCTAGTTTTAAAGCAGATATCACACTCTGTGACTCTTCTTGAGTTACTGCCAATAGTCTGGTCACTGACAATGCAAAAAAGCTGCATGCTAGTGCTGCATACGAATAAATTATTTTGTCTTCTAGATTCAAAGTATCACCAAGATTTATCATAGCATATAGGCTAATAATGGCCATCCCCACAAGATAGCACAGAATGTTCAAAACGCTGTCCCTGTTCATTAAATTATAAACCAAATTGAAAATGTGAAGTTCCCTATAGACACCAAATGCACGAGAAAACTTTGCACAGCCACCACCACCAGAGTTTCGATTACACGAAAGTGTTTGAGAATACTCTGCCACGCTCTTCATGTACTCATTCAAGCACATGGGCTTCAAAATTAGGCATATTGCAATTTGATGGGCAGCTTGATTAAGCAAATATAGGCGTGCCGTGAAATTAATCAACATGAGCAAGACAACAGTAACTTTCCATGGCCAGGGTAAAACAAGATTATGAATGAATGAGCCGGAGGGTAAGAAAGCTCCATTTGCTCTGCATTCATCGACCAGGAAGAACGCCGTTAGTGTTGGATTACATGGGGAGCGGTAGAAGGACACTTGTGACAGAAACGGGAGAATAGTAGGGCATGTCATCATCGTCTTTAGCATGAATATTCCAGTTTTCTGAAGAAGGTTTAGATCTGCATCACTGTTCGTGATGATGTCACCTTCTAAAATTCAAGTAAAAATTATCACGATTACTATTATGTTCAAGTAAGCTCAACAATATGTTTTTGCATATGTGCGTAATACCTTGTTGTTGTTTCTGTTCGAAAAGTAACATCCCATTTAGAAAATTGACGACGTCCTTGGCGTGTCGAAATTGATGAGAGAATTCTCGACAAGCCCCAATTTTAAAAATAAGGTAGAAAATGCACTGTAAAAACGAAGACAACGGCAAGGCGTCGTACGTAAGAATTACTTGTGTGACAGTGAAAAGTACATGAAACCATGCCATGTATAATTTAAGTTGGATTCTTTTCAAGCTTTGGGGTGACTTGAGAGCAAATCGACCTGACTTGCTGTCCCAGACGTAGCACATTGTACCACCAATGTCGCAAATTTTCAGACATCGAAGAATCAATTCCAAAAATCCTACTCTTCGTTGGCCAAGCATTTTTACTTAGCAATAAGGAATAATGCTTTTTATAAGAGTGAATTAGATAGTTTGAATTTCAATTGTAAAAAATTTTTGTACGTCAGTTTTTAGAATGAAGCAGGTCTAGAGAAACATTTACCTTATTCGGGATGATATAGGCTTACTGACACATGAAAATTTCCCAAAGTTGGTTGCTTTGGTTGTGCTGTTCCATTTTATTTAGAAATCATAATTTAGTCAGAATCTCTTACGTGATAAAATGGCGCGTGTTGTTCATAAATAATAAATCAATTAAAAGTTAACTTGCAGTGAGTTAGTAGGTACTTGTTTCCATACGTAAAAATATTCGGCACCCAAAATCTGTAATAATTAATAATGGCATTTTTCACATAAAGTTGGCTTCAGAACTAGCGTATGCTTGAGTGAGAAAACATTTATTTTATTCATATAAAATGGACAGCTCTAAACCGTAACCGTTGTGTAATAATTAAATTAAGCATTTATACTTGCCTGCTGGAATACTAATTGAAATATAACTTGAATAAGTAGACTGTGTATATATCGCATCGGAGCTGAGTCCGAGCTTTACAGGTAAAGAAAGCTAGAACGTAGCTTGGTTCAAACCCACCAGGTTTTTATTAACTTTTAATAATTCCAATATATTTTATCATGCTCTCAGTTGAAGTTGGCTAATAAAACACCTGCATCAACTTTGAAAACGAGCTTTCACATAAATAAAGTAAAAAAAAATTTGGTTCTGTAATTTTGCATTTATTTTATCACGATTATTTAATTAATTTTGTAAGATCATTACGTTTTGTGAGATACTCTTAAATAATTAAGTGGCACGTGGAGCTAATGAAAAAATCAGCATTTGAAACGAAGCATAGTTACATTATTTGAATTGAGCGAATCTTACGTGAAAATATTTCAAATGATAATAAAACACAAGTGGAGTTAAGCTCGAGTCGAGACAATATTTTTTTAATTGTTTTATAAAAAAAGCATGACACTGTATATAATGGTCAAGTTTACATAATAATTTAGATGATAATAATAAATGATTTAATTTGCTCCAATTTGCTGCAATTTACATTAAATGATTTCCGGATTCTTACAGTGCCCCCAAAAGTCCAACCTACACCCACTCCTAAAATACTATATAGAGAAGCCTTCATGCAAGATAAGAGAAAAAATAAATGTTGGCTTTTGCGATTTTATTTTACGATTAAAAATTAAGTCGAATTCGCCATTCACCCCAACACATCTTTCCTCGCATATTCTGTACTTGGAAGGAAACATTTGGAAATAGGAGGACGTTTTCTTTCCATTGCATTGATAACAATGTTGAAAATTTAATTTATTTTCTGCATGTTTGATTGCCAATTTAGCTTATTTGCTCAAAGATAACGTTATCATGTCTTAAACACAGACATATATATATAGCTATTATTGAATCATCAGAACAGCTTTTCAGACATGAAGGCAGCAAGAGAAAATACAGTTTGTACATCCAAAGTGCAATGTATTAAGCTATTGATTTGTGTTTAGATAATAATTATAATTGATTTATGTCACAAAATAATTCATCTAATCCCTTATAAAATATTGGTCATGCTACTTTATCTTTATGTTGACCAGTCAAGTGCGAGCAAAGAGTCAACAAAGTATCAAAAGCAGCTTAAAACTTTTAAAATTTAGTATGAATATGTATGATGGAATTATCGCTTTATACACTTTTGAATTAGCGAATGAAAACAAAAATTAATTTAAAAATATTATTTTAATGTAAAAACAGTTGGGTGCATTGAGTAAACATATTTTATTTTATTTGAACTTTAAGGAAAATCAAAAAAGAGAAAGTCATGCATCAGCCGGGAATCGAACCCGGGCCGTCCGCGTGGCAGGCGAACATTCTACCACTGAACCACTGATGCTCTTGAAAGACGGAATGAAAATAGTAGTTTAAATATCACTGCTTAAAAATGAGCAATTTGTGAACGAAAGAGACTACCTGGCTTGAGGTGTGATTAAGATAGCATAACTAAAAACTCATTAAGATAAACTCGAGCTTACTTCTTGTGCATGGTGCATGCATCGTTTCAAGAGTTGCCTTTAGCTGCGCATACATTTTTTTGTACTAAGAGGATCGCGATTAGGTAATTAATTAATTAACAAATAAATTAAAACCCCCAGGGAAGCCTTCCTAGCAGAAGACAAGGACGGTTCCCAGCAGAAGCAAGAGTCCGGAGGCCCGGGCACGGACAATGTCGAAGCGCTGATAAAAAAGCACGAGGATTTCGACAAGGCGATATCCTCCCAAGAAGAAAAAATAGCCCAGCTGACCCAGTTCGCTGACCAGCTAATCTCCCACAACCACTACAGCACCCCCGAGATAAGCCAGAAGAAGCAGCAGGTCCTCGACCGCTGGGAGAAGCTAAAAGACGCGCTAATCGAGAAGCGTTCAAAGCTCGGAGAGTCGCAGACCCTCCAGCAGTTCTCCCGCGACGCCGACGAGATCGAAAACTGGATAAGCGAAAAGCTTCAGTACGCTACAGAAGAGAGCTACAAGGACGCCAGCAACATCCAATCAAAGCACCAGAAGCACCAGGCATTCGAGGCAGAGCTGGCAGCGAACGCTGACAGGATCCAAGCTGTCCTTGCCATGGGTCATAATTTAATCGAGAAGCGGCAGTGCGCTGGCAGCGAAGAGGCTGTAGAAGCGAGGCTCGAGAGTATCGCGAATCAGTGGGAGACGCTGACGATGAAGACTAGCGAGAAGAGCTTGAAGCTCAAAGAAGCGAATAAGCAGCGCACGTATATCGCTGCCGTTAAGGATCTTGACTTTTGGCTTGGAGAGGTCGAGAGTCTCCTGACCAGTGAGGATAGCGGGAAGGATCTCGCCAGCGTGCAGAACCTCATCAAGAAGCATCAGCTCGTGGAAGCTGACATCACTGCGCATGAAGAGAGGATCAGCGACATGAACGGTCAGGCTGACAGTTTGATTGAGAGCGAGCAGTTTGACGCTGTCGCTATTCAGGAGAAGAGGCAGAGCATCAACACGAGGTTCGAGAGGGTCAAGAATCTGGCGGCACACAGGCAGTCGCGGTTGAACGAGGCGTTCACGCTACATCAGTTCTTTAGGGACATTGCCGATCAGGAGAGCTGGATCAAGGAGAAGAAATTGCTCGTCGGGAGTGGCGACTTTGGAAGGGACTTGACTGGTGAGTTATTGGATGGGTTTATTTAATTATGTATTTAAATTATTTATTTATTTTATTTTAATTAATTATACTCGTAGGCGTCCAAAACTTGAAGAAAAAGCACAAGCGACTGGAAGCCGAGCTGCAGTCCCACGAGCCCGCCATCCAGGCGGTCCAAGAGGCTGGCTCCAAACTCATGGACATTTCCAACATTGGAGTGCCCGAGATCGAGTCGAGGCTAAAGGCGCTCAGCCAGGCGTGGTCTGAACTGAAGCAGCTTTGCTCCGAGCGGGGAGAAAAGCTGGAGCAGAGTCTGGTCTACCAGCAGTTCCTCGCCAAGGTCGAGGAGGAGGAGGCCTGGATCTCCGAGAAGCAGCAGCTCCTCGTCGTTGACGATCTTGGGGATAGTATGGCCGCTGTTCAGGTGGGGATTTTTTTTAGATTTTATTTTATTTATTTTAATTTTATTCCAATATTTTAATTAATTCTATTCCAAATTTTATTTTAGGGCCTGCTAAAGAAGCACGACGCGTTCGAAACGGACCTGAGCGTCCACCGCGAGAACATAAACGAGATAAAC
>JAQIWO010000827.1:0-12113 GCA_034695405.1 Entomobrya muscorum | reverse complement strand
GACGGACAGACGGACAGACAGACAGACGGCTCGACAATCCTTAAGAAGTAGCTCCGCAAGCTACGCTACTTAATAATCTTGAGTAACACGAGACAGTAGCATATTCTGCAAACACGACTTCTATATTGAGTCATATTGTATATGTATATACATATATATACATGTATATATGCGTGCGCATCGCGTAGTTTATATGTACAATGCATTATGCACAACAAAACATGATGGGGAAAGTGAACACTCTGCCTCTAAAAGCATGCTTGTAATTTAAAGATGTGAGTCCACAATAATTATTCGACCATGTACATTAAAATTTGTATATTCGTATATTATAAAATTTACCCATTTTAGTAAACCCTTGGTCAGCACTTCCGTACTTATCTAGCGTTACTGTCATAAATTGCTACTTTAGAAGCTTTTATATCTAGTTTCGTCTTATTGTTAGTTTCCTAATGAAGACAGTGAGATGGTAAATTACATCTGCATCATTAATTGTCACTTGTACATATCAGTCATTTTTTCTTTATATCCGGATACGTACTTTTTCAACCTTTTGGTAATTAGGAACTACATCAAGACTTGCTTTTTGTAGTAAGTACTTAACGCATGCAATATATATAACCATAATAATGATCTACCTACATAATGTGCGTATTGCGTAGTTCGTTTGTTATTTAATAGTCACTATAAACGTTCCAACATTTTCGAATCGATGGAAAAAGTTTTACTAATTTAACTCATTATGCGAGTCAAGAATAGACGTTGCTCATCGATAAAAGCATTCACCCTTTTACAAAATCCCTCGTTGTAAATACGCAATTCATTTTGAACTTTTGCGTATGCTCTTTGTTAGACATCACGAACACACGACGTGAGCGTGATAAAATTCTTTGTGAAAGAACCGTTGAAACTGAAAGGTTATTTTTGAAATGTGAAAATGTTACTGTTTTTGATGTTTCCAGTTCCAGGATTTTATCAGAAAGACGATTTCCCTATAAACATTTTGCTGGAAAGTTTCCTTCCTCTTTACAGTTGTTTGTAATTCACAACAAAAGTGTCAATGGTTTTATTGCTTCGACCAGTTAGACACTTTTTTGTTCATCTAAGTATTTTCCCTTTTTCCCCACCAAGAGAATACTTTGTTGTAAAAAGAAAAAGGACTGGAGGGCTTTGTTATTTTTAATGCTTTATATAGTTACTTACTTGGTATGGAAATAATGCCCAAATACCAGGGTCTTTGATAAACGCATTCGTAGATTGGTAGGATTTTCTGGCCCTGTGCATATATTGCCTGAACCTTGTTTGATACTTACTAACATCAAACGGATTTCGTGACGTGTGACAGGTTTACTCTTAGCTAAAGAACAGCTTTCGGAATTCCATGTTGACATTGTACACACTTCGCTTGGTAATAGTATGAAGACACTTAAATGGTATGTTGGAATTATGGGTGTTAAATACAGTTTTATATACAATTCATTCGGTTCTAAATGAAAAAGCTTTATAAATCATATGCTAAAGTTTTGCCTAGAAGAACGGAACAACTAAAACAGGCCTTCAGAATAGTTACGTTAATAAGTATTCACGTCTGTCTGTCTGTTCAAGTGCATATAGCAAATCTTATGGTTGATGTGTACTGATTTGCTGCAGAGTTACTATAAAAAACATTTTGCCCAAAAACCCAATTGGATATTTATTTTCCCCAATTTGATCAACCCACCAGAATTTAGGTTTTTGCTTTTAAGTTTATTGTGTTCAATAAATTATATTGTTATATCATACGCTTTACAAGTACAAGGTAGCTTGACTTCTAGGTCAAAACCAACACCTTTGACCTTTCATCAGAGGAAAGAATATATGTATCACAGCTTAACTCTTCCACACTGCTTGTTCATTCAGTCAGCTTCTGCTTTATTATTGAATTTGGGTATACATGCACAAGAAAAATTCCACATTGATTGAGACAGAGAAAATGCAATCTGTCATTCCAACTAAGCACTAAATTTACATGTAATCTTCTCATAATTAAAGCACAACCTACTATCTATCTTTGTCATGTTGAAATAAGTAGGCATGGACAATAAGATTAATCCGAGAGATCCACTTGCTTAAGCTCAACTTATGCCTTGGTCTCGTTTTGCTCCACTTCGCAAAGAAACCCAACAGCGCGGAGAGCTCTTGTCATGTGAGATATTAGGTATTGCATTTCATAGGCATAAGTAATCCTATTCATTATATATGCATACCTGACCTGCCTGTATACATGTGGAAATTGTGTTCGTCTAGCTTCAGGTCCAAAAGTACAGAAAGCTGGATGCAAACATTATTTTACTGTCAAAAGTGCTTTCTTTCGGACTTTAAAACTAAATTTAGTAACACTATAAGCTGCAGAGGAAATTCTAAATGATTGAATTTTATTTAAGGGATTTCAATGGAAATGTCGTTTGGTTTGGGAGTAGACCGAGGAGTTTGGTATTCCACATTAGTGAAACTAATCAACTCTACAGATGCCTCCTCGTCAATACCCTGCATACCATAACTTCCAGTGTTTTCCCTACTGTGATTTGGTGATTGTTGTTGTTGCTGTTGTCGATTAATAATGGCAACATTATCTTCGTACACTGCTGCCACGGACCCTTCACGTGATATTGGTGGAGCTTGAACTAGGGGGTTTGGAGTGTTTTGCCTAGTCAGAACAGGTGGAGCCTCGGAATTTTCGCGAGTTGGAGGGTTGGCCATAAAATGATTGTATGGAATAGGGCGATCGCGTGGCGGTGAGATGCTTCGATCTCGAACAGGCGTTGGGCTTCTTCTAGCACGCCGAACTTGCCGATTACGCTGTCTACCAGCCCACCTCCATAAACCTCGCCCTCCAATCACAAAAACAAATCCAAGTAGCAGAAAAAGAACTCCACCAAGAAACTTAATCGTAGAAGAGAGTTGCTCTTGTTCCCCTTAAAATTAAAATAAGAAGTGGTCAAAAATACCATTTCATTATTATTAGAGTTAAAATAATAATTAAACTTTTAACTCCCCCTTACTTAACAACTCTGCAACATACACCGGTGTTGTTGTGTGTCTGTCTAGACCGCATAATTCCATATTTAATGGGCCAACAAGGTTGGTCGCATTCTCACTGACTTGAAGTGTGTTGGCACACTGGAATCCCTCATTTGGCAGTTGAAACCACGAACAACCCGACACAGCACATTGAAAACAATTCGAAATCTCGAGACACTATAATAAAAATAACGGGATGATGTATTTGTTTTCAAATATTTATTTAAAATTCATAAGTAGTTAGACTTACCTTTCTTCCAGACATCTTAATGCTGCAACTTTACCAACACTTATGACCAACAACAACAACAGCAACACATGCTTGTGAGATGGTAAATGATAAATGTATCAGGGAGGTTGGGGATATAATGAAGAGGGACAAATTTTCTACGAACCATAATAATGCGTTATAACAGTGGGAATTAGTGTTTGCATTATCTTGATACCCCTCCCCCCAATAACATTTGTGAGTGTGACATTTTGTGCTCCAATAAAGATTGTTTCAATGCTTCATGAAAATAAATAATGCATCAATTTTTTTTACATACTCACGATAGTTTTATTACTTCAATATTTACACACCAGCTATTGACATTTTATACATTCTTATTTTAAAATAACACTACAAAAATACTTTAGGGCATCTACAAAACAGAACGCCACATTGGTTACACCAATATTTGTGTAAGAAGGTAAATCTTTGTTTTACCTCTTCCATGTTTTGTGAATATTTTAAAATATTATAAGTTTCCAATACAAGTAGATCGTTAACTCCTAAATTATAACGATTAAACAGTCTATAAACACTTTCCATAGTACTGTATCCTAATCCGTATGACATAATAAAAAATAATGTATATAGCGAACACAGTTTACTTCTTGCTGGTTGCTGTCTCCAATAATTTACTGTATTACAATTTTTTGGAACACACATTCCGTAATCCTTAATGTTCTGTGCTAGCGAGTCATAAAATAAACTCTGAATTTGATTGTCAATTTTATCAAACACATAACAAATCCAATGCCCACTGTGTGAAAACTCGTTTGTAAATTCATCGCGACCTTTTGTATTTTGCACCACTGCCATAGGAAACTCAGACAATGTTTGTGAACAAAGCTCATATTTATCTACTACTCGAAAGCTCTTAATAATACCAAGCCGAACTAGTTTGAGACCAAGCTCACTTAAGTCCTCTTCATCCATGGAATGAAGTTTCCGCGACATTTCCAAATTTATCAATATGCAATTCAGTATCAGTTTCCGAGTAAACAATTGCTGTGAGAGGAAAGGTGTTTGCAGTGGCAAACTTTACCTCCAAACGGATATTCCCGATCTTAGGAATTTGCTTAAGCCCCCTTATTTTTTCTGGGTAAAGACTAAAAATATAAAAACAGTATCCTGTCTTAAATTGTTCCTTTGAGATTTTATTTCCCGGTAAGGGGCAAACTGTCTTCAAAAAAGAGTAGTACAGATGTTCAAAATTCTTTGTAAAATCTACATTGACATTTTTGTAAGAAAAGCTTTCCCTGTCTATTTTTAGATTTATTTGCGATACATTAAAATTGTTAAAGTTAAAAGGATTTTCATTAATGATTCCATTAAACCCTTGAGATTTAGCTAAAGCTATTACAATTCTGTTAGGCAAAACACCGTTATAAAGCGAGTCTGATAGAGCAGTAACACTACTTGCTGAAATTGGAACTGTTTTTATTTCTCTTTTGATTATATTGTATTCGGCTGTTCTGTTTTGATTAAAAAGTTTATGATGGTGTCGCACTAGTTCTTCGTCTAAAATTACACGTTTATAATGCAATTCTGCAGACGATATCTTAATTTTAAAATTACTCGAAGCCAAACTATCTGCTCCAAGAAGAACAAGGTCTGGAGAGCTTTTTCTAAGCAGTATTTTTATTGAAATGTGGTTTGGAAGTAGTTCATTCTGTTCAAAAATTGGATGTTGAATTCGTCTAATTAAATTAACTCCGTCACCACTTTTAACAAGATCACTTCTAATTTTAAAATCTGGATTTTCGGTGCTGGTAACTTTTCCGGGTAATGCATCGTTTAGAAACAATGCTGACGAAAATGAAACACTGTCTTTTTCACCAAGATCTAATATACGCTTAATATAGGATACATGAGGATGATGCGCAGACGTATTAAGAACTGGTTTACCGTTTGCAAATACCTCTACGTTTGAAAAAAGGGAGTCCAATAAATTGTTAATACAACCTATATCGACTGCATCATCTACAGTTGCACCTGCTTTCGTTTTTAGAGATAAATTAAGACGTAATTCAGAGTCATAAAGATTTAAATAATGTAAATTATCTGCAAATATATTAAACTCGATTGGAGTACTTTCTCCTTCATAGTTTCCGGTAGGGAAAGCCACACTGCTTTCCTCCTTTTCAATTGATCTTTCCAAGTCAGGTGAAGAAAAGATATCTGCAGCCGCTCGAAATACGTGATTCCGTTGTTTAGACATTTTATTTTTTTGCCGAAACTTTCTTTATTAGTGCCTTTATTAGTGCAATTTGAGATGGCAAAGAAGGTTTTCTTTGTTTACGAGATGGTGTTGATTTCCTTTGTCTTTTTCTTTTTGATGTTGTTTGCTTTGTCTTCCTTCTGCGACTGTGGGGTGTTTTTTTCAACCCACTTCCTTTTAAAGGTTTTTTACGAGAGAGCACCTTTTTAAATTTAGGTTGTGACTTCGTTTTTGTTTTAAGTTCGTCATATGAAATAACTTCATTGTCAAACCCATGCATCACACCACTCCCCTGCATTTGTTTTTTTGATGGTTCTAAGACGCAACCTTTACCTTCACCACAATGGAGATCTCTCATTGTTTCTGCCTAAAATGAAGAGTTACTAACACAGGTGAATTATCCACTGGCACTGGTTGATTGTTATTGGTTTTTAACGCAAAATCGATGACTTTAAGATGTTTAACTGTCACTGGCACATAGAATAATGGTTCGAAATTAATGCAGACACTGCCTTTTATACCATCTACCGCTGGCACAATTCTTACAATAGGAAGTGTATTACCTCCTAAGTGCTGCTACTCAACGATATTAGAAACACAAAGAAAATAGTGATTCACTTCGGTCTTTTTAAATTCACTCAAACTAATTTGGGAAAACTTTTGGCTGTAAAGCTGTTCAGGGTTTAACGAAAAATAAAACGATAAAGAGTATGGAAGGTGAAATGATACAAGTTCATCCTTTATGTCAAAATTAATAAATTCTTCGGATTCGTCTGCTTTTGAAGTAATATCCACGCCCACGTCCTCAAATGCTATGTTAAGACCTTCCGTAATGGAATCAAGGGTGTCATCTGACAGTTTTGGGATATTCGCAAAAAGATTTACAAACTTAATTAAAGTGAATGGAACTGGTTCCGATATTGACCTGATTACTTCTAGGTTGAATGCGCTTTTTGCAATATGTTCTCCATTTTCAAATACTGTTTTGTCAAATCCAAGAAGCAAGCTAATTTTTTCTTCTAATATCACTCTTCCGTCGTTTGGAGTAAATACAAATAACTTAATTTTTAACTTTCCATTACCATCGATGTATGAATCTACGTGAGCATATCGTATTTGACTTAAAGCAGAATTTATTAACTCTATAACATGACTCTCCCCTAATAAATAGTCTGCATCATTAAATTCTTTTGTAAAAAAAGATTTGCTAGGATAATTAATTACTAACTTAGTATTCGTATCCAGCTCTAACTGTTTTTTAACTGTAGTTACTGGTTCTCGACCAAAAATCATAGAAGCAAGGGCAACTTCATATTTTCCATCAGAAATGTCTATAACTGACGATAAAACGTTTGAAAACTTAATGGATGAATTACCCGGGAAAAATAGTAAACTGTCAACAGAACTTAAATTTAAATAAAAGCTTTTACAAGACATTTTATTCGTTTATAGTGGGATTAACACTAACCAATTCCTCTGCGTAATATTGACCAGCGATTGGTTCTTTTTTTAAATCAATTAATTTGTATGTTATAGGTTTTGTATTTACAATTTCAGATATAATAAAGGACTCATTTCCAAATGTTGCAGTACTTTCCTTCTCCCATTGCACTTTAGTTCTGACAACACGGACGATTGTTCCCTTCTTAAATATTGGTTTTTTTGGAGGGGCCGTGACATATTTATGATATATGTTGTGTATTATTTCTGATTCTAACTCCTTTGTGACTTCATTTGGAGCAAATTTAGTGGTTGTATGTTTAGTGTTGTTGTAACTTACAACTAAGGGTTGTAAGACTTCTAACCATTGTCGTTTTCCAGTGTGCGTCATGTATGCTTCCAAGCGGTGTTTCAAATTTCTCCAGAACCTTTCAATGGACGGAGCATGTTTACTGTATGTAAAATATTGCTTTATATTCATTTCCTCAAGATACTTTTTGAAAACGCCTTTAAACTCGGAAACCTTGTCTGTATGTAAGAGGGCTGGGGTATACCCAGCCTCTTTAACAATATCTTCAAAAGCATTTTTAACGACAACGGCAGTTTTTTTCTTAAGCGGTCTCACGTAAACCTTTTTAGACAATCCTTCAATAACACCTAGAATATATATGAAGTTTTTGTTTTGTCTTTTATATTTATCCAATACAGCTAGGTCAGCTTGCCAGTGTTCCTTGTAGTATCTTATCAGATATTTTCTCCTTTCAAATTTTTTTTTTGCTGGAGTGTGCATAACAAAACTGTTGATTCCCTTAAGATCTTTCTCCGCTTGTTTTTTGGTCTTAGTTATTTTTTTATTTTTTAGAACTCCATGCAATGACGAAAATGAGCCTACCTCTCCAGGAGATGTGTATATGATAGAAGGTTCCATCTTATTGAGTTTTTATGAAAGTCTTTATCAATATTTGTATTTACTAAGCACTCTATTATGCCTTTAAATTGTTCCTCAGATGCGTCGGCTAGATATTTGGTGTAGGTTTTATTTGTAGAACGCACCAAGTTCCAAAAAAATGTCAAATTTGAACTTATTCTATTCATTTCATTGAAATGTAAATCTCGAAATGTTTATCCAAGGGAAACATTGAGTTTCGGACTCTAAATTTATCACTGCTCGTGACATTCAAATCGATGCAAAGGAAACCATATTTTGGAAAAGTGGCTGCCTCATAACTTTCTTGAATAAACCTTGTATTATGGGGACAAAACTGCTTTCCAAATTGAATAATTGTTGCTCGATCTTTAACATACTTCCCAATTAAGATAAAAGTGGCATTATTAAATATTGTTCGCATGTGCTTCGAAAAGAGACATTGAACTAAAAATAAAACATTTATTTTACAATGATGTATCTTACGACAGAAAAGTTCAGTCACAAATGTATTAAATTTTCCTGGTTTGTCTACGTCACATAACTTATCATCTATTAATAGAACAGCTTCTGGTTCAAACAGAAGCTCTGCATCTTCAAAGGAAGTAACATATGCAACTGTGTACTTTTTCTCAAGCTCTTTGTACGCGGTCTGATAATTACTATGCAGAACTATAATTTTGGAGAAAGGTTTCTCTACAATCTCATTTGCTCTAAGAAGGAATTCAATGGCCTTTGTTGTTTTCCCCGAATTACTCACCCCTGATATAATGATCGAAAAATTATCTCTAATTTTAAAATTCACTTCATCAAAGATATCCATTGGTTTGTGCTAGAGCAAAGCATGTGCACTACTGATTGGTTTTAATGTTTGAATGGTTCTTTTATACTCCGTGACCGTTCTACATTTCATCTAATAAACTCGCATCAAATTCATAAGCGTTTCCTTTTCCATGATAAAGCTCAATTGCTTTATTACCATATGCAAGCGTCTCAGTTGGGGAAATTTTATAACGTTTGATATCAAGCGAGCATAACGCTTGTTTCTTCGTTTCAACAGTGTAAAGCCTATGTTTCTTCCGTTGAATGGATTTGTAAGTCACTGATGTATAACGTGGATTAAAAAGAGATTTTAAATACTGTTGAAAGGTAAGGTCACTTTTAACAATAGATTTTGGGATTCCTTTTGCCTTTTTTACCTCCATTTTATCATCAAAAACATACTCATACCCACCTGTTGAAGGGTTTTTGACTCTTGACACATATTTGAAACAATATAGCTTTGGTCTCAAAGAAATAGCCTTGTAAATGATACTTGTGCAATTTTCATCTTTAAAAACACCTGGCTTTCCTCGATTCTCGTCGCAGTGAATGTGACCAAACAAGGGGTCATTAGTATCAAATCCGCTCAAATCATGATGTTCTTTATTATCATACATGTACTTATATATGTCAGAAGTGAATGAATGAACTAAAAACCCGTCTGTATCGAGACAAATGAGTGATGAGTTAGGATTGTTAGCCTTAAAAACATTATAAAAATGATCATACAATATTTCTTTTGAAATTTCTAATACAGAAACACCTATCTGAATAGGAGACGACAACAAAATTGATTTTCGGCGCATGATGAATAAGAGTAGATTTTCATTAACACTCACAATGTCATCAAGCAATGGAGAGTTGGAATAAAAAAGAGCCTTCGACTTTTCAGTTATTAACTTTATGTTCATCATCCGTTCCCGATTCAGAATAGTATAGCCAAATAAATAATTTGCTGCTAACTTAAATGTATCGGATTCAAAACGCGAGTTAGCATTTCTACGGAGAGTCACCAATTTTTCGATGTATGGTTTAAGATAAGCTTCCTGCCTAAATTCTAATATCCTATATGTTTTGCTGACTATAGCTCCTAATTCAACATATTTCTTTAGTGTACGACTGTGACAAACATATTTTGTTTTTGGGTGTAGATCTCCAATCAATCTTTCAGTTTTAAATATTGAATCATTTGCATCTAATTCTTCCTTAAAATATAACTGATAATCAGATAAGTCATCCTTTGAAATCATCTTGGTTTCTACTGCAAGAGGCAAATCGTCAAATTTGGAATGCAATTCCTCTGGAATATTAATATCAACTTCCATAAGGTATCCCTTTTCTCCATCTACATCTAGTTCCTCCAAAAATTTGTGTGCTCCACTACATAACAATTTTTTTCTTTCTTCCTTCTTTAAGAAACGGAAGTCTTTAGTAGGTATACTACACATAAGGGCTTTCGAATATAAACTATTGCAATCAATGTAATTAATATAGCTTACTGGTTTTGACTGGTCATACAAAGACTTTGGAAGATATGGATTAGAACTTTCTGCGTAGAGAGTTTGCCCTACACTACTATATCCTCCTCGTTTTGCAGATAACCAAAAACGATATACATCGCTAGTTTGGATAAAATCTAATTGTGTTTTGCATGACTTTAATGCACACGCATAAGAGTAGCTTGGTAGGCTAAAAAATGACAACAATCAACTTCAAAAGTTTTGAAAAGAAGAAAACGGAACTGACTGAAGGTACTCGCCAGTAAAGCACAATCAAGACGCACATAAAAATCAACTATATCACGTAATGTCTCTAATTTTAAAATATCCCAGATCTCTTTTGCTTGGCAAAGGTCTTTCAAGTCACATTCTTGTTTAGTTAAATCATTTTTATATAGTGAAACATCATGAAATTGGGTTTTTGATAAGTCTTCAAAACATGTTAAAGAGGAGTAGGGAAACACACTTTTTTTGAATAAATACTCGATAGGAACGCCGGCATCTATTTCCTTTTTAAATTCGTCTTTAACAATTAGAAATTTGTCAATACCCTCTCCATTCGCATACATACAATTGGTGATATTTGCCAACGATGATTGTAAAAAATGACATTGTATCAACAAATCGTATGTTTGCTGTTGTTTTTCCTTTTACCTTTATTATAATTGAAAGAAGTTTCTCCCTTGTTTTTGCTAGCACTTCTACATCATCAAATCCTAATTTGTGAATGCTTTGAAGAAGGTGTGAGTTGTCATAATTACTGCTATTATGACAGAAAACTGGGATTATATAAGGCAATGACGCTTGTAAATTGCAATCTGAACAAGCTGCAAATTTAAATTGATAAGGTGGTAGATGTTCATGATGGAGACACAATTGTCCTTTTATATCCTGTTTACAAAATCCACACACTGTAAAACGTGGGTCTTTGCCTCCCAGAATATTATTTACATGTATATTATCCATAACTATAGTTTTATAGGCTTCTCGCTGAAATTCATCTAACATATCAATTCTTAGTCTAATTTCTGCAAATAGTTGAAGTAAAAACAATTCCATGGGATCAGTACTTGGATTATCTTGTACATATGTACTTGAGCTTATAATTTTACCATTCCAGTCAATGCAGTTATATGCCCACGCAACACATTTATGCTCCTGCACTATGCCCGGTTTTGTATTATAAACAGGGTCTGCCAGATATGACTCACTATCCCAAAAATAGCAAAATGGTACTAACTGCGTTTTTTGGTAGTCTTTGAACTTCAAGACTTTATCAGTCGGAAATCTTAAAAGACTCTTGCTCCGAATACAAAGTGCCTTATGATCATTCAGGGATTCCTCAGATGAAAACTGTTGAAAACACTTTCTGCAGGTTCCTCTGGCATACCGATTGTCAATACGAAGTAAAGCACTTAATGACCTAATCAATACAAAATGGGCATTAATCATGTCTTTACTAAATAGAAGCAAAAGATCAACCTTAATCGGTCTTTCGTCTTCATCGTCATACGAATACAAGGGAAACAAATTTTGTAAAAGTCTCTCCTGCTTTTTTTTATACACGGCCCATTTATTTACATCCTTGACTATAATGCTATGCGTTTCATTCTCTTCATGATATCCAAGTATAGATATTGAAATATTTGTATTGTTTGTATGAAATATTCTCATTTCATCGTCTAACCTAGATAGATCAATCGGAAAAGTCATACCAGTTGTGTCTATCAAATCCATTATGGATTGCTGTTTATAATGTTCAACATTCTTCCAGTAACGACTTCTATTTTTTCCTTTTACTCCTCCAATGTCGTCATGAGCAAGAACACTATACAAAAAGCATCGAGATTCAGAGCCAACCTCATCCTTAGGGTTAAA